>JBBMRE010000074.1:0-308768 GCA_037974335.1 Prionace glauca
TCACTCCGCTCCATTCCAATACAATCCTCATTACGCTCCATCCCAATACAATCCTCACTCCTCTCCATTCCAATACAATCCTCACTCCGCTCCATTCCAATACAATCCTCACTCCTCTCCATTCCAATGCAATCTTCACTCCGCTCCATTCCAATACAATCCTCATTCCGCTCCATTCCAATACAATCCTCACTCCGCTCCATTCCAATACAATCCTCACTCTGCTGCATTCCAATACAATCCTCACTCCGCTCCATTCCAATACAATCCTCACTCCGCTCCATTCCAATACAATCCTCGCTCCGCTCCACCCAATACAATTCTCACTCCGCTCCATTCCAATACAATCCTCACTCCGCTCCATTCAAATACAATCCTCACTCCGCTCCATTTCAACACAATCCTCACTCCGCTCCATTCCAATACAATCCTCACTCCGCTCCATTCCAATACAATCCTCACTCCGCTCCATTCCGATACAATCCTCACTCCGCTCCATTCCAATACAATCCTCACTCCGCTCCATTCCAATACAATCCTCACTCCGCTCCATTCCAATACTATCCTCACTCCGCTCCATTCCAATACAATCCTCACTCTACTCCATTCCAATACAATCCTCACTCCGCTCCATTCCAATACAATACTCACTCCGCTCCATCCCAATACAATCCTCACTCCGCTCCATTCCAATACAATCCTCACTCCGCTCCATCCCAATACAATCCTCACTCTGCTCCATTCCAATACAATCCTCACTCCGCTCCAACCCAATACAATCCACACTCATCTCCATCAGATTACAGTCCTCACTCCACTCCATTCCAATACAATCCTCACTCCGCTCCATTCCAATACAATCCTCACTCCGCTCCATTCCAATACAATCCTCACTCTGCTCCATTCCTATACAATCCTCACTCCACTCCATTCCAATACAATCCTCACTCCATTCCAATACAATCCTCACTCTGGTCCATTCCAATACAATCCTCACTCCGCTCCATCCCAATACAATCCTCACTCCGCTCCATTCCAATACAATCCTCACTCTGCTCCATTGCAATACAATCCTCACTCCGCTCCATCCCAATACAATCCTCACTCCACTGCATCCCAATTCAATCCTCACTCCGCTCCATTCCAATACAATCCTCACTCCGCTCGATTCCAATATAATCCTCACTCTGCTCCATTCCAATACAATCCTCACTCCGCTCCATCCCAATACAATCCTCACTCCGCTCCATCCCAATTCAATCCTCACTCCGCTCCATTCCAATACAACCCTCACTCAGCTCCATCCCAATACAATCCTCACTCCTCTCCATTCCAATTCAATCCTCACTCCGCTCCATTCCAATACAATCCTCACTCCGCTCCATTCCAATACAATCCTCACTCCGCTCCATCCCAATACAATCCTCACTCCGCCCCATTCCAGTACAATCCTAACTCCGCTCCTTTCCAATACAATCCTCACTCCTCTCCATTCTAATACAATCCTCACTCCGCCCCATTCCAATACAATCCTCACTCCACTCCATCCGAATACAATCCTCACTCCTCTCCATTCCAATACGATCCTCACTCCGCCACATTCCAATACAATCCTCACTCCATTCCATTACCAATACAATCCTCACTCCGCTCCATCCCAATACAATCCTCACTCCACTCCACTCCAATACAATCCTCACTCCGCTCCATTCCAATACAATCCTCACTCCGCTCCATTCCAATACAATCCTCACTCTGCTCCATTCAAATACAATCCTGACTCCGCTCGATTCCAATACAATCCTCACTCTGCTCCATTCCAATACAATCCTCACTCCGCTCCATCCCAATACAATCCTCACTCCGCTCCATTCCAATACAACCCTCACTCCGCTCCATTCCAATACAATCCTCACTCCGCTCGATTCCAATACAATCCTCACTCTGCTCCATCCCAATTCAATCCTCACTCCGCTCCATTCCAATACAACCCTCACTCCGCTCCATTCCAATACAATCCTCACTCCGCTCCATTCCAATACAATCCTCACTCCGCTCCATCCCAATACAATCCTCACTCCGCCCCATTCCAGTACAATCCTAACTCCGCTCCTTTCCAATACAATCCTCACTCCTCTCCATTCCAATACAATCCTCACTCCGCCCCATTCCAATACAATCCTCACTCCACTCCATCCGAATACAATCCTCACTCCTCTCCATTCCAATACAATCCTCACTCCGCCCCATTCCAATACAATCCTCACTCCGCCCCATTCCAATACAATCCTCACTCCATTCCATTACCAATACAATCCTCACTCCGCACCATCACAATTCAATCCTCACTCCGCTCCATTCCAATACAATCCTCACTCCGCTCCATTCCAATACAATCCTCACTCCGCTCCATTCCAATACAATCCTCACTCCGCTCCATTCCAATACAATCCTCACTCCGCTCCATCCCAATACAATCCTCACTCCGCCCCATTCCAGTACAATCCTAACTCCGCTCCTTTCCAATACAATCCTCACTCCTCTCCATTCCAATACAATCCTCACTCCGCCCCATTCCAATACAATCCTCACTCCACTCCATCCGAATACAATCCTCACTCCTCTCCATTCCAATACAATCCTCACTCCGCCCCATTCCAATACAATCCTCACTCCGCCCCATTCCAATACAATCCTCACTCCATTCCATTACCAATATAATCCTCACTCCGCACCATCACAATTCAATCCTCACTCCGCTCCATTCCAATACAATCCTCACTCCGCTCCATTCCAATACAATCCTCACTCCGCTCCATCCCAATACAATCCTCACTCCACTCCACTCCAATACAATCCTCACTCCGCTCCATTCCAATACAATCCTCACTCCGCTCCATCCCAATACAATCCTCACTCAGCTCCATTCCAATACAATCCTCACTCCGCTCCATTCCAATACAATCCTCACTCCGCTCCATCCCAATACAATCCTCACTTAGCTCCATTCCAATACAATCCTCACTCCGCTCCATTCCAATACAATCCTCACTCCGCTCCATTCCAATACAATCCTCACTCCGCTCCATTCCAATACAATCCTCACTCCGCTCCATCCCAATACAATCCTCACTCCACTCCACTCCAATACAATCCTCACTCCGCTCCATTCCAATACAATCCTCACTCCGCTCCATCCCAATACAATCCTCACTCAGCTCCATTCCAATACAATCCTCACTCCGCTCCATTCCAATACAATCCTCACTCCGCTCCATCCCAATACAATCCTCACTTCGCTCCATTCAAATACAATCCTCACTCCGCTCCATTCCAATACAATCCTCACTCCGCTCCATTCCAATACAATCCTCACTCCGCTCCATTCCAATACAATCCTCACTCCGCTCCATTCCAATACAATCCTCACTCCGCTCCATTCCAATACAATCCTCACTCCGCTCCATCCCAATACAATCCTCACTTCGCTCCATTCCAATACAATCCTCACTCCGCTCCATTCCAACACAATCCTCACTCCGCTCCATTCCAATACAATCCTCACTCCGCTCCATTCCAATACAATCCTCACTCCACTCCATTCCAATACAATCCTCACTCCGCACCATCCCAATACAATCCTCACTCCACACGATTCCAATACAATCCTCACTCCGCACCATCCCAATACAATCCTCACTCCACTCCATTCAAATACAATCCTCACTCTGGTCCATTCCAATACAATCCTCACTCCGCTCCATCCCA
Organism: Prionace glauca; assembly: GCA_037974335.1. NCBI lineage: Eukaryota > Metazoa > Chordata > Chondrichthyes > Carcharhiniformes > Carcharhinidae > Prionace > Prionace glauca. The sequence continues at coordinate 3,769 of JBBMRE010000074.1, forward strand.
ATAAAATCCTCACTCTGCTCCATTCCAATACAATCCTCACTCCGCACCATCCCAATACAATCCTCACTCCGCACCATCCCAATACAGTCCTCACTCCACTCCATTCCAATACAATCCTCACTCTGGTCCATTCCAATACAATCCTCACTCCGCTCCATCCCAATACAATCCTCACTCTGCTCCATTCCAATACAATCCTCACTCTGCTCCATTCCAATACAATCCTCACTCCGCTCCATCCCAATTCAATCCTCACTCCGCTCCATCCCAATTCAATCCTCACTCCGCTCCATTCCAATACAATCCTCACTCCGCTCGATTCCAATACAATCCTCACTCTGCTCCATTCCAATACAATCCTCACTCCTCTCCATCCCAATTCAATCCTCACTCCGCTCCATTCCAATACAATCCTCACTCCGCTCCATTCCAATACAATCCTCACTCCGCTCCATTCCAATACAATCCTCACTCCGCTCCATTCCAATACAGTCCTCACTCCGTTCCATTCCAATACAATCCTCACTTCGCTCCATTCCAATACAATCCTCACTCCGTTCCATCCCAATACAATCCTCACTCCGCTCCATTCCAATACAATCCTCACTCCGCTCCATTCCAATACAATCCTCACTCCGCTCCATTCCAATACAATCCTCACTCCGCTCCATTCCAATACAATCCTCACTCCGCTCCATTCCAATACAATCCTCACTCCGCTCCATTCCAATACAATCCTCACTCCGCTCCATTCCAATACAATCCTCACTTTACTCCATTCCAATACAATCCTCACTCCGCTCCATTCCAATACAATCCTCATTACGCTCCATCCCAATACAATCCTCACTCCTCTCCATTCCAATACAATCCTCACTCCGCTCCATTCCAATACAATCCTCACTCCTCTCCATTCCAATGCAATCTTCACTCCGCTCCATTCCAATACAATCCTCACTCCGCTCCATTCCAATACAATCCTCGCTCCGCTCCACCCAATACAATCCTCACTCTGCTGCATTCCAATACAATCCTCACTCCGCTCCATTCCAATACAATCCTCACTCCGCTCCATTCCAATACAATCCTCGCTCCGCTCCACCCAATACAATCCTCACTCCGCTCCATTCCGATACAATCCTCACTCTGCTCTATTCCAGTACAATCTTCACTCCGCTCCATTCCAATACAATTCTCACTCCGCTCCATTCCAATACAATCCTCACTCCGCTCCATTCAAATACAATCCTCACTCCGCTCCATTCCAATACAATCCTCACTCCGGTCCATTCCAATACAATCCTCACTCCGCTCCATTCCAATACATTCCTCACTCCGCTCCATTCCGATACAATCCTCACTCCGCTCCATTCCAATACAATCCTCACTCCGCTCCATTCCAATACAATCCTCACTCCGCTCCATTCCAATACTATCCTCACTCCGCTCCATTCCAATACAATCCTCACTCTACTCTATTCCAATACAATCCTCACTCCGCTCCATTCCAATACAATACTCACTCCGCTCCATCCCAATACAATCCTCACTCCGCTCCATTCCAATACAATCCTCACTCCGCTCCATCCCAATACAATCCTCACTCCGCTCCATTCCAATACTATCCTCACTCCGCTCCATTCCAATACAATCCTCACTCTGCTCTATTCCAATACAATCCTCACTCCGCTCCATTCCAATACAATACTCACTCCGCTCCATCCCAATACAATCCTCACTCCGCTCCATTCCAATACAATCCTCACTCCGCTCCATCCCAATACAATCCTCACTCTGCTCCATTCCAATACAATCCTCACTCCGCTCCAACCCAATACAATCCACACTCATCTCCATCAGATTACAGTCCTCACTCCACTCCATTCCAATACAATCCTCACTCTGCTCCATTCCAATACAATCCTCACTCCGCTCCATTCCAATACAATCCTCACTCTGCTCCATTCCTATACAATCCTCACTCCACTCCATTCCAATACAATCCTCACTCCATTCCAATACAATCCTCACTCTGGTCCATTCCAATACAATCCTCACTCCGCTCCATCCCAATACAATCCTCACTCCGCTCCATTCCAATACAATCCTCACTCTGCTCCATTGCAATACAATCCTCACTCCGCTCCATCCCAATACAATCCTCACTCCACTGCATCCCAATTCAATCCTCACTCCGCTTCATTCCAATACAATCCTCACTCCGCTCGATTCCAATACAATCCTCACTCTGCTCCATTCCAATACAATCCTCACTCCGCTCCATCCCAATACAATCCTCACTCCGCTCCATCCTAATTCAATCCTCACTCCGCTCCATTCCAATACAACCCTCACTCAGCTCCATCCCAATACAATCCTCACTCCTCTCCATTCCAATTCAATCCTCACTCCGCTCCATTCCAATACAATCCTCACTCCGCTCCATTCCAATACAATCCTCACTCCGCTCCATCCCAATACAATACTCACTCCGCCCCATTCCAGTACAATCCTAACTCCGCTCCTTTCCAATACAATCCTCACTCCTCTCCATTCTAATACAATCCTCACTCCGCCCCATTCCAATACAATCCTCACTCCACTCCATCCGAATACAATCCTCACTCCTCTCCATTCCAATACGATCCTCACTCCGCCACATTCCAATACAATCCTCACTCCATTCCATTACCAATACAATCCTCACTCCGCTCCATCCCAATACAATCCTCACTCCACTCCACTCCAAGACAATCCTCACTCCGCTCCATTCCAATACAATCCTCACTCCGCTCCATTCCAATACAATCCTCACTCCGCCACATTCCAATACAATCCTCACTCCATTCCATTACCAATACAATCCTCACTCCGCTCCATCCCAATACAATCCTCACTCCACTCCACTCCAAGACAATCCTCACTCCGCTCCATTCCAATACAATCCTCACTCCGCTCCATTCCAATACAATCCTCACTCCGCTCCATTCCAATACAATCCTCACTCTGCTCCATTCAAATACAATCCTCACTCCGCTCGATTCCAATACAATCCTCACTCTGCTCCATTCCAATACAATCCTCACTCCGCTCCATCCCAATACAATCCTCACTCCGCTCCATTCCAATACAACCCTCACTCCGCTCCATTCCAATACAATCCTCACTCCGCTCGATTCCAATACAATCCTCACTCTGCTCCATCCCAATTCAATCCTCACTCCGCTCCATTCCAATACAACCCTCACTCCGCTCCATTCCAATACAATCCTCACTCCGCTCCATTCCAATACAATCCTCACTCCGCTCCATCCCAATACAATCCTCACTCCGCCCCATTCCAGTAGAATCCTAACTCAGCTCCTTTCCAATACAATCCTCACTCCTCTCCATTCCAATACAATCCTCACTCCGCCCCATTCCAATACAATCCTCACTCCACTCCATCCGAATACAATCCTCACTCCTCTCCATTCCAATACAATCCTCACTCCGCCCCATTCCAATACAATCCTCACTCCGCCCCATTCCAATACAATCCTCACTCCATTCCATTACCAATACAATCCTCACTCCGCTCCATCACAATTCAATCCTCACTCCGCTCCATTCCAATACAATCCTCACTCCGCTCCATTCCAATACAATCCTCACTCCGCTCCATCCCAATACAATCCTCACTCCACTCCACTCCAATACAATCCTCACTCCGCTCCATTCCAATACAATCCTCACTCCGCTCCATCCCAATACAATCCTCACTCAGCACCATTCCAATACAATCCTCACTCCGCTCCATTCCAATACAATCCTCACTCCGCTCCATCCCAATACAATCCTCACTCCGCTCCATTCCAACACAATCCTGACTCCGCTCCATTCCAATACAATCCTCACTCCGCTCCATTCCAATACAATCCTCACTCCACTCCATTCCAATACAATCCTCACTCCGCACCATCCCAATACAATCCTCACTCCACAACATTCCAATACAATCCTCACTCCGCACCATCCCAATACAATCCTCACTCCACTCCATTCCAATACAATCCTCACTCTGGTCCATTCCAATACAATCCTCACTCCGCTCCATCCCAATACAATCCTCACTCTGCTCCATTCCAATACAATCCTCACTCTGCTCCATTCCAATACAATCCTCACTCCACTCCATCCCAATTCAATCCTCACTCCGCTCCATTCCAATACAATCCTCACTCCGCTCGATTCCAATACAATCCTCACTCTGCTCCATTCCAATACAATCCTCACTCCACTCCATCCCAATTCAATCCTCACTCCGGTCCATTCCAATACAATCCTCACTCCGCTCCATTCCAATACAATCCTCACTCCGCTCCATTCCAATACAATCCTCACTCCGCTCCATTCCAATACAATCCTCACTCCATTCCATTCCAATACAATCCTCACTTCGCTCCATTCCAATAGAATCCTCACTCCGTTCCATCCCAATACAATCCTCACTCCGCTCCATTCCAATACAATCCTCACTCCGCTCCAACCCAATACAATCCACACTCATCTCCATCAGATTACAGTCCTCACTCCACTCCATTCCAATACAATCCTCACTCCGCTCCATTCCAATACTATCCTCACTCCGCTCCATTCCAATACAATACTCACTCCGCTCCATCCCAATACAATCCTCACTCCGCTCCATTCCAATACAATCCTCACTCCGCTCCATCCCAATACAATCCTCACTCTGCTCCATTCCAATACAATCCTCACTCCGCTCCAACCCAATACAATCCACACTCATCTCCATCAGATTACAGTCCTCACTCCACTCCATTCCAATACAATCCTCACTCCGCTCCATTCCAATACAATCCTCACTCCGCTCCATTCCAATACAATCCTCACTCTGCTCCATTCCTATACAATCCTCACTCCACTCCATTCCAATACAATCCTCACTCCATTCCAATACAATCCTCACTCTGGTCCATTCCAATACAATCCTCACTCCGCTCCATCCCAATATAATATTCACTCCGCTCCATCCCAATATAATCCTCACTCCGCTCCATCCCAATACAATCCTCACTCCACTGCATCCCAATTCAATCCTCACTCCGCTCCATTCCAATACAATCCTCACTCCGCTCGATTCCAATACAATCCTCACTCTGCTCCATTCCAATACAATCCTCACTCCGCTCCATCCCAATACAATCCTCACTCCGCTCCATCCCAATTCAATCCTCACTCCGCTCCATTCCAATACAACCCTCACTCAGCTCCATCCCAATACAATCCTCACTCCTCTCCATTCCAATTCAATCCTCACTCCGCTCCATTCCAATACAATCCTCACTCCGCTCCATTCCAATACAATCCTCACTCCGCTCCATCCCAATACAATACTCACTCCGCCCCATTCCAGTACAATCCTAACTCCGCTCCTTTCCAATACAATCCTCACTCCTCTCCATTCTAATACAATCCTCACTCCGCTCCATTCCAATACAATCCTCACTCCGCTCCATTCCAATACAATCCTCACTCCGCTCCATCCCAATACAATCCTCACTCCGCCCCATTCCAGTACAATCCTGACTCCGCTCCTTTCCAATACAATCCTCACTCCTCTCCATTCTAATACAATCCTCACTCAGCTCCATCCCAATACAATCCTCACTCCTCTCCATTCCAATACAATCCTCACTCCGCCACATCCCAATACAATCCTCACTCCGCTCCATTCCAATACAATCCTCACTCCATTCCATTACCAATACAATCCTCACTCCGCTCCATCCCAATACAATCCTCACTCCACTCCACTCCAATACAATCCTCCCTCCGCTCCATTCCAATACAATCCTCACTCCGCTCCATTCCAATACAATCCTCACTCTGCTCCATTCAAATACAATCCTCACTCCGCTCGATTCCAATACAATCCTCACTCTGCTCCATTCCAATACAATCCTCACTCCGCTCCATCCCAATACAATCCTCACTCCGCTCCATCCCAATTCAATCCTCACTCCGCTCCATTCCAATACAACCCTCACTCCGCTCCATTCCAATACAATCCTCACTCCGCTCCATTCCAATACAATCCTCACTCCGCTCCATTCCAATACAATCCTCACTCCGCTCCATCCCAATACAATCCTCACTCCGCCCCATTCCAGTACAATCCTAACTCCGCTCCTTTCCAATACAATCCTCACTCCTCTCCATTCCAATACAATCCTCACTCCGCCCCATTCCAATACAATCCTCACTCCACTCCATCCGAATACAATCCTCACTCCTCTCCATTCCAATACAATCCTCACTCCGCCCCATTCCAATACAATCCTCACTCCTCTCCATTCCAATACAATCCTCACTCCGCCCCATTCCAATACAATCCTCACTCCACTCCATCCGAATACAATCCTCACTCCTCTCCATTCCAATACAATCCTCACTCCGCCCCATTCCAATACAATCCTCACTCCACTCCATCCGAATACAGTCCTCACTCCTCTCCATTCCAATACAATCCTCACTCCGCCACATTCCAATACAATCCTCACTCCGCTCCATCCCAATACAATCCTCACTCCGCTCCATTACCAATACAATCCTCACTCCGCTCCATCACAATTCAATCCTCACTCCGCTCCATTCCAATACAATCCTCACTCCGCTCCATTCCAATACAATCCTCACTCCGCTCCATCCCAATACAATCCTCACTCCACTCCACTCCAATACAATCCTCACTCCGCTCCATTCCAATACAATCCTCACTCCGCTCCATCCCAATACAATCCTCACTCAGCTCCATTCCAATACAATCCTCACTCCGCTCCATTCCAATACAATCCTCACTCCGCTCCATCCCAATACAATCCTCACTCAGCTCCATTCCAACACAATCCTCACTCCGCTCCATTCCAATACAATCCTCACTCCGCTCCATTCCAATACAATCCTCACTCCACTCCATTCCAATACAATCCTCACTCCGCACCATCCCAATACAATCCTCACTCCACACCATTCCAATACAATCCTCACTCCGCTCCATTCCAATACAATCCTCACTCCGCTCGATTCCAATACAATCCTCACTCTGCTCCATTCCAATACAATCCTCACTCCACTCCATCCCAATTCAATCCTCACTCCGGTCCATTCCAATACAATCCTCACTCCGCTCCATTCCAATACAATCCTCACTCCGCTCCATTCCAATACAATCCTCACTCCGCTCCATTCCAATACAATCCTCACTTCGCTCCATTCCAATACAATCCTCACTCCGTTCCATCCCAATACAATCCTCACTCCGCTCCATTCCAATACAATCCTCACTCCGCTCCATTCCAATACAATCCTCACTCCGCTCCATTCCAATACAATCCTCACTCCGCTCCATTCCAATACAATCCTCACTCCGCTCCATTCCAATACAATCCTCACTCCGCTCCATTCCAATACAATCCTCACTTTACTCCATTCCAATACAATCCTCACTCCGCTCCATTCCAATACAATCCTCATTACGCTCCATCCCAATACAATCCTCACTCCTCTCCATTCCAATACAATCCTCACTCCGCTCCATTCCAATACAATCCTCACTCCTCTCCATTCCAATGCAATCTTCACTCCGCTCCATTCCAATACAATCCTCACTCCGCTCCATTCCAATACAATCCTCGCTCCGCTCCACCCAATACAATCCTCACTCTGCTGCATTCCAATACAATCCTCACTCCGCTCCATTCCAATACAATCCTCACTCCTCTCCATTCCTATGCAATCTTCACTCCTCTCCATTCCAATACAATCCTCACTCCGCTCCATTCCAATACAATCCTCACTCCTCTCCATTCCAATGCAATCTTCACTCCGCTCCATTCCAATACAATCCTCACTCCGCTCCATTCCAATACAATCCTCGCTCCGCTCCACCCAATACAATCCTCACTCTGCTGCATTCCAATACAATCCTCACTCCGCTCCATTCCAATACAATCCTCACTCTGCTGCATTCCAATACAATCCTCACTCCGCTCCATTCCAATACAATCCTCACTCCGCTCCATTCAAATACAATCCTCACTCCGCTCCATTTCAATACAATCCTCACTCCGCTCCATTCCAATACAATCCTCACTCCGCTCCATTCCAATACAATCCTCACTCCGCTCCATTCCGATACAATCCTCACTCCGCTCCATTCCAATACTATCCTCACTCCGCTCCATTCCAATACAATCCTCACTCTGCTCCATTCCTATACAATCCTCACTCCACTCCATTCCAATACAATCCTCACTCCATTCCAATACAATCCTCACTCTGGTCCATTCCAATACAATCCTCACTCCGCTCCATCCCAATATAATATTCACTCCGCTCCATCCCAATATAATCCTCACTCCGCTCCATCCCAATACAATCCTCACTCCACTGCATCCCAATTCAATCCTCACTCCGCTCCATTCCAATACAATCCTCACTCCGCTCGATTCCAATACAATCCTCACTCTGCTCCATTCCAATACAATCCTCACTCCGCTCCATCCCAATACAATCCTCACTCCGCTCCATCCCAATTCAATCCTCACTCCGCTCCATTCCAATACAACCCTCACTCAGCTCCATCCCAATACAATCCTCACTCCTCTCCATTCCAATTCAATCCTCACTCCGCTCCATTCCAATACAATCCTCACTCCGCTCCATTCCAATACAATCCTCACTCCGCTCCATCCCAATACAATACTCACTCCGCCCCATTCCAGTACAATCCTAACTCCGCTCCTTTCCAATACAATCCTCACTCCTCTCCATTCTAATACAATCCTCACTCCGCTCCATTCCAATACAATCCTCACTCCGCTCCATTCCAATACAATCCTCACTCCGCTCCATCCCAATACAATCCTCACTCCGCCCCATTCCAGTACAATCCTAACTCCGCTCCTTTCCAATACAATCCTCACTCCTCTCCATTCTAATACAATCCTCACTCAGCTCCATCCCAATACAATCCTCACTCCTCTCCATTCCAATACGATCCTCACTCCGCCACATCCCAATACAATCCTCACTCCGCTCCATTCCAATACAATCCTCACTCCATTCCATTACCAATACAATCCTCACTCCGCTCCATCCCAATACAATCCTCACTCCACTCCACTCCAATACAATCCTCACTCCGCTCCATTCCAATACAATCCTCACTCCGCTCCATTCCAATACAATCCTCACTCTGCTCCATTCAAATACAATCCTCACTCCGCTCGATTCCAATACAATCCTCACTCTGCTCCATTCCAATACAATCCTCACTCCGCTCCATTCCAATACAATCCTCACTCCGCTCCATTCCAATACAATCCTCACTCCGCTCCATCCCAATACAATCCTCACTCCACTCCACTCCAATACAATCCTCACTCCGCTCCATTCCAATACAATCCTCACTCCGCTCCATCCCAATACAATCCTCACTCAGCTCCATTCCAATACAATCCTCACTCCGCTCCATTCCAATACAATCCTCACTCCGCTCCATCCCAATACAATCCTCACTCCGCTCCATTCCAACACAATCCTGACTCCGCTCCATTCCAATACAATCCTCACTCCGCTCCATTCCAATACAATCCTCACTCCACTCCATTCCAATACAATCCTCACTCCGCACCATCCCAATACAATCCTCACTCCACACCATTCCAATACAGTCCTCACTCCGCACCATCCCAATACAATCCTCACTCCACTCCATTCCAATACAATCCTCACTCTGGTCCATTCCAATACAATCCTCACTCCGCTCCATCCCAATACAATCCTCACTCTGCTCCATTCCAATACAATCCTCACTCTGCTCCATTCCAATACAATCCTCACTCCACTCCATCCCAATTTAATCCTCACTCCGCTCCATTCCAATACAATCCTCACTCCGCTCGATTCCAATACAATCCTCACTCTGCTCCATTCCAATACAATCCTCACTCCACTCCATCCCAATTCAATCCTCACTCCGGTCCATTCCAATACAATCCTCACTCCGCTCCATTCCAATACAATCCTCACTCCGCTCCATTCCAATACAATCCTCACTCCGCTCCATTCCAATACAATCCTCACTCCATTCCATTCCAATACAATCCTCACTTCGCTCCATTCCAATAGAATCCTCACTCCGTTCCATCCCAATACAATCCTCACTCCGCTCCATTCCAATACAATCCTCACTCCGCTCCAACCCAATACAATCCACACTCATCTCCATCAGATTACAGTCGTCACTCCACTCCATTCCAATACAATCCTCACTCCGCTCCATTCCAATACTATCCTCACTCCGCTCCATTCCAATACAATACTCACTCCGCTCCATCCCAATACAATCCTCACTCCGCTCCATTCCAATACAATCCTCACTCCGCTCCATCCCAATACAATCCTCACTCTGCTCCATTCCAATACAATCCTCACTCCGCTCCAACCCAATACAATCCACACTCATCTCCATCAGATTACAGTCCTCACTCCACTCCATTCCAATACAATCCTCACTCCGCTCCATTCCAATACAATCCTCACTCCGCTCCATTCCAATACAATCCTCACTCTGCTCCATTCCTATACAATCCTCACTCCACTCCATTCCAATACAATCCTCACTCCATTCCAATACAATCCTCACTCTGGTCCATTCCAATACAATCCTCACTCCGCTCCATCCCAATATAATATTCACTCCGCTCCATCCCAATATAATCCTCACTCCGCTCCATCCCAATACAATCCTCACTCCACTGCATCCCAATTCAATCCTCACTCCGCTCCATTCCAATACAATCCTCACTCCGCTCGATTCCAATACAATCCTCACTCTGCTCCATTCCAATACAATCCTCACTCCGCTCCATCCCAATACAATCCTCACTCCGCTCCATCCCAATTCAATCCTCACTCCGCTCCATTCCAATACAACCCTCACTCAGCTCCATCCCAATACAATCCTCACTCCTCTCCATTCCAATTCAATCCTCACTCCGCTCCATTCCAATACAATCCTCACTCCGCTCCATTCCAATACAATCCTCACTCCGCTCCATCCCAATACAATACTCACTCCGCCCCATTCCAGTACAATCCTAACTCCGCTCCTTTCCAATACAATCCTCACTCCTCTCCATTCTAATACAATCCTCACTCCGCTCCATTCCAATACAATCCTCACTCCGCTCCATTCCAATACAATCCTCACTCCGCTCCATCCCAATACAATCCTCACTCCGCCCCATTCCAGTACAATCCTAACTCCGCTCCTTTCCAATACAATCCTCACTCCTCTCCATTCTAATACAATCCTCACTCAGCTCCATCCCAATACAATCCTCACTCCTCTCCATTCCAATACGATCCTCACTCCGCCACATCCCAATACAATCCTCACTCCGCTCCATTCCAATACAATCCTCACTCCATTCCATTACCAATACAGTCCTCACTCCGCTCCATCCCAATACAATCCTCACTCCACTCCACTCCAATACAATCCTCACTCCGCTCCATTCCAATACAATCCTCACTCCGCTCCATTCCAATACAATCCTCACTCTGCTCCATTCAAATACAATCCTCACTCCGCTCGATTCCAATACAATCCTCACTCTGCTCCATTCCAATACAATCCTCACTCCGCTCCATCCCAATACAATCCTCACTCCGCTCCATCCCAATTCAATCCTCACTCCGCTCCATTCCAATACAACCCTCACTCCGCTCCATTCCAATACAATCCTCACTCCGCTCCATTCCAATACAATCCTCACTCCGCTCCATCCCAATACAATCCTCACTCCGCCCCATTCCAGTACAATCCTAACTCCGCTCCTTTCCAATACAATCCTCACTCCTCTCCATTCCAATACAATCCTCACTCCGCCCCATTCCAATACAATCCTCACTCCACTCCATCCGAATACAATCCTCACTCCTCTCCATTCCAATACAATCCTCACTCCGCCCCATTCCAATACAATCCTCACTCCTCTCCATTTCAATACAATCCTCACTCCGCCCCATTCCAATACAATCCTCACTCCACTCCATCCGAATACAATCCTCACTCCTCTCCATTCCAATACAATCCTCACTCCGCCCCATTCCAATACAATCCTCACTCCACTCCATCCGAATACAGTCCTCACTCCTCTCCATTCCAATACAATCCTCACTCCGCCCCATTCCAATACAATCCTCACTCCGCTCCATCCCAATACAATCCTCACTCCGCTCCATTACCAATACAATCCTCACTCCGCTCCATCACAATTCAATCCTCACTCCGCTCCATTCCAATACAATCCTCACTCCGCTCCATTCCAATACAATCCTCACTCCGCTCCATCCCAATACAATCCTCACTCCACTCCACTCCAATACAATCCTCACTCCGCTCCATTCCAATACAATCCTCACTCCGCTCCATCCCAATACAATCCTCACTCAGCTCCATTCCAATACAATCCTCACTCCGCTCCATTCCAATACAATCCTCACTCCGCTCCATCCCAATACAATCCTCACTCAGCTCCATTCCAACACAATCCTCACTCCGCTCCATTCCAATACAATCCTCACTCCGCTCCATTCCAATACAATCCTCACTCCACTCCATTCCAATACAATCCTCACTCCGCACCATCCCAATACAATCCTCACTCCACACCATTCCAATACAATCCTCACTCCGCTCCATTCCAATACAATCCTCACTCCGCTCGATTCCAATACAATCCTCACTCTGCTCCATTCCAATACAATCCTCACTCCACTCCATCCCAATTCAATCCTCACTCCGGTCCATTCCAATACAATCCTCACTCCGCTCCATTCCAATACAATCCTCACTCCGCTCCATTCCAATACAATCCTCACTCCGCTCCATTCCAATACAATCCTCACTTCGCTCCATTCCAATACAATCCTCACTCCGTTCCATCCCAATACAATCCTCACTCCGCTCCATTCCAATACAATCCTCACTCCGCTCCATTCCAATACAATCCTCACTCCGCTCCATTCCAATACAATCCTCACTCCGCTCCATTCCAATACAATCCTCACTCCGCTCCATTCCAATACAATCCTCACTCCGCTCCATTCCAATACAATCCTCACTTTACTCCATTCCAATACAATCCTCACTCCGCTCCATTCCAATACAATCCTCATTACGCTCCATCCCAATACAATCCTCACTCCGCTCCATTCCAATACAATCCTCACTCTGCTCCATTCCTATACAATCCTCACTCCGCTCCATTCCAATACAATCCTCACTCCGCTCCATTCCAATACAATCCTCACTCCGCTCCATCCCAATACAATCCTCACTCCGCCCCATTCCAGTACAATCCTAACTCCGCTCCTTTCCAATACAATCCTCACTCCTCTCCATTCTAATACAATCCTCACTCAGCTCCATCCCAATACAATCCTCACTCCTCTCCATTCCAATACGATCCTCACTCCGCCACATCCCAATACAATCCTCACTCCGCTCCATTCCAATACAATCCTCACTCCATTCCATTACCAATACAATCCTCACTCCGCTCCATCCCAATACAATCCTCACTCCACTCCACTCCAATACAATCCTCACTCCGCTCCATTCCAATACAATCCTCACTCCGCTCCATTCCAATACAATCCTCACTCTGCTCCATTCAAATACAATCCTCACTCCGCTCGATTCCAATACAATCCTCACTCTGCTCCATTCCAATACAATCCTCACTCCGCTCCATTCCAATACAATCCTCACTCCGCTCCATTCCAATACAATCCTCACTCCGCTCCATCCCAATACAATCCTCACTCCACTCCACTCCAATACAATCCTCACTCCGCTCCATTCCAATACAATCCTCACTCCGCTCCATCCCAATACAATCCTCACTCAGCTCCATTCCAATACAATCCTCACTCCGCTCCATTCCAATACAATCCTCACTCCGCTCCATCCCAATACAATCCTCACTCCGCTCCATTCCAACACAATCCTGACTCCGCTCCATTCCAATACAATCCTCACTCCGCTCCATTCCAATACAATCCTCACTCCACTCCATTCCAATACAATCCTCACTCCGCACCATCCCAATACAATCCTCACTCCACACCATTCCAATACAGTCCTCACTCCGCACCATCCCAATACAATCCTCACTCCACTCCATTCCAATACAATCCTCACTCTGGTCCATTCCAATACAATCCTCACTCCGCTCCATCCCAATACAATCCTCACTCTGCTCCATTCCAATACAATCCTCACTCTGCTCCATTCCAATACAATCCTCACTCCACTCCATCCCAATTTAATCCTCACTCCGCTCCATTCCAATACAATCCTCACTCCGCTCGATTCCAATACAATCCTCACTCTGCTCCATTCCAATACAATCCTCACTCCACTCCATCCCAATTCAATCCTCACTCCGGTCCATTCCAATACAATCCTCACTCCGCTCCATTCCAATACAATCCTCACTCCGCTCCATTCCAATACAATCCTCACTCCGCTCCATTCCAATACAATCCTCACTCCATTCCATTCCAATACAATCCTCACTTCGCTCCATTCCAATAGAATCCTCACTCCGTTCCATCCCAATACAATCCTCACTCCGCTCCATTCCAATACAATCCTCACTCCGCTCCAACCCAATACAATCCACACTCATCTCCATCAGATTACAGTCCTCACTCCACTCCATTCCAATACAATCCTCACTCCGCTCCATTCCAATACTATCCTCACTCCGCTCCATTCCAATACAATACTCACTCCGCTCCATCCCAATACAATCCTCACTCCGCTCCATTCCAATAAAATCCTCACTCCGCTCCATCCCAATACAATCCTCACTCTGCTCCATTCCAATACAATCCTCACTCCGCTCCAACCCAATACAATCCACACTCATCTCCATCAGATTACAGTCCTCACTCCACTCCATTCCAATACAATCCTCACTCCGCTCCATTCCAATACAATCCTCACTCCGCTCCATTCCAATACAATCCTCACTCTGCTCCATTCCTATACAATCCTCACTCCACTCCATTCCAATACAATCCTCACTCCATTCCAATACAATCCTCACTCTGGTCCATTCCAATACAATCCTCACTCCGCTCCATCCCAATATAATATTCACTCCGCTCCATCCCAATATAATCCTCACTCCGCTCCATCCCAATACAATCCTCACTCCACTGCATCCCAATTCAATCCTCACTCCGCTCCATTCCAATACAATCCTCACTCCGCTCGATTCCAATACAATCCTCACTCTGCTCCATTCCAATACAATCCTCACTCCGCTCCATCCCAATACAATCCTCACTCCGCTCCATCCCAATTCAATCCTCACTCCGCTCCATTCCAATACAACCCTCACTCAGCTCCATCCCAATACAATCCTCACTCCTCTCCATTCCAATTCAATCCTCACTCCGCTCCATTCCAATACAATCCTCACTCCGCTCCATTCCAATACAATCCTCACTCCGCTCCATCCCAATACAATACTCACTCCGCCCCATTCCAGTACAATCCTAACTCCGCTCCTTTCCAATACAATCCTCACTCCTCTCCATTCTAATACAATCCTCACTCCGCTCCATTCCAATACAATCCTCACTCCGCTCCATTCCAATACAATCCTCACTCCGCTCCATCCCAATACAATCCTCACTCCGCCCCATTCCAGTACAATCCTAACTCCGCTCCTTTCCAATACAATCCTCACTCCTCTCCATTCTAATACAATCCTCACTCAGCTCCATCCCAATACAATCCTCACTCCTCTCCATTCCAATACGATCCTCACTCCGCCACATCCCAATACAATCCTCACTCCGCTCCATTCCAATACAATCCTCACTCCATTCCATTACCAATACAGTCCTCACTCCGCTCCATCCCAATACAATCCTCACTCCACTCCACTCCAATACAATCCTCACTCCGCTCCATTCCAATACAATCCTCACTCCGCTCCATTCCAATACAATCCTCACTCTGCTCCATTCAAATACAATCCTCACTCCGCTCGATTCCAATACAATCCTCACTCTGCTCCATTCCAATACAATCCTCACTCCGCTCCATCCCAATACAATCCTCACTCCGCTCCATCCCAATTCAATCCTCACTCCGCTCCATTCCAATACAACCCTCACTCCGCTCCATTCCAATACAATCCTCACTCCGCTCCATTCCAATACAATCCTCACTCCGCTCCATCCCAATACAATCCTCACTCCGCCCCATTCCAGTACAATCCTAACTCCGCTCCTTTCCAATACAATCCTCACTCCTCTCCATTCCAATACAATCCTCACTCCGCCCCATTCCAATACAATCCTCACTCCACTCCATCCGAATACAATCCTCACTCCTCTCCATTCCAATACAATCCTCACTCCGCCCCATTCCAATACAATCCTCACTCCTCTCCATTTCAATACAATCCTCACTCCGCCCCATTCCAATACAATCCTCACTCCACTCCATCCGAATACAATCCTCACTCCTCTCCATTCCAATACAATCCTCACTCCGCCCCATTCCAATACAATCCTCACTCCACTCCATCCGAATACAGTCCTCACTCCTCTCCATTCCAATACAATCCTCACTCCGCCCCATTCCAATACAATCCTCACTCCGCTCCATCCCAATACAATCCTCACTCCGCTCCATTACCAATACAATCCTCACTCCGCTCCATCACAATTCAATCCTCACTCCGCTCCATTCCAATACAATCCTCACTCCGCTCCATTCCAATACAATCCTCACTCCGCTCCATCCCAATACAATCCTCACTCCACTCCACTCCAATACAATCCTCACTCCGCTCCATTCCAATACAATCCTCACTCCGCTCCATCCCAATACAATCCTCACTCAGCTCCATTCCAATACAATCCTCACTCCGCTCCATTCCAATACAATCCTCACTCCGCTCCATCCCAATACAATCCTCACTCAGCTCCATTCCAACACAATCCTCACTCCGCTCCATTCCAATACAATCCTCACTCCGCTCCATTCCAATACAATCCTCACTCCACTCCATTCCAATACAATCCTCACTCCGCACCATCCCAATACAATCCTCACTCCACACCATTCCAATACAATCCTCACTCCGCTCCATTCCAATACAATCCTCACTCCGCTCGATTCCAATACAATCCTCACTCTGCTCCATTCCAATACAATCCTCACTCCACTCCATCCCAATTCAATCCTCACTCCGGTCCATTCCAATACAATCCTCACTCCGCTCCATTCCAATACAATCCTCACTCCGCTCCATTCCAATACAATCCTCACTCCGCTCCATTCCAATACAATCCTCACTTCGCTCCATTCCAATACAATCCTCACTCCGTTCCATCCCAATACAATCCTCACTCCGCTCCATTCCAATACAATCCTCACTCCGCTCCATTCCAATACAATCCTCACTCCGCTCCATTCCAATACAATCCTCACTCCGCTCCATTCCAATACAATCCTCACTCCGCTCCATTCCAATACAATCCTCACTCCGCTCCATTCCAATACAATCCTCACTTTACTCCATTCCAATACAATCCTCACTCCGCTCCATTCCAATACAATCCTCATTACGCTCCATCCCAATACAATCCTCACTCCTCTCCATTCCAATACAATCCTCACTCCGCTCCATTCCAATACAATCCTCACTCCTCTCCATTCCAATGCAATCTTCACTCCGCTCCATTCCAATACAATCCTCACTCCGCTCCATTCCAATACAATCCTCGCTCCGCTCCACCCAATACAATCCTCACTCTGCTGCATTCCAATACAATCCTCACTCCGCTCCATTCCAATACAATCCTCACTCCTCTCCATTCCTATGCAATCTTCACTCCTCTCCATTCCAATACAATCCTCACTCCGCTCCATTCCAATACAATCCTCACTCCTCTCCATTCCAATGCAATCTTCACTCCGCTCCATTCCAATACAATCCTCACTCCGCTCCATTCCAATACAATCCTCGCTCCGCTCCACCCAATACAATCCTCACTCTGCTGCATTCCAATACAATCCTCACTCCGCTCCATTCCAATACAATCCTCACTCCGCTCCATTCAAATACAATCCTCACTCCGCTTCATTCAAATACAATCCTCACTCCGCTCCATTTCAATACAATCCTCACTCCGCTCCATTCCAATACAATCCTCACTCCGCTCCATTCCAATACAATCCTCACTCCGCTCCATTCCGATACAATCCTCACTCCGCTCCATTCCAATACTATCCTCACTCCGCTCCATTCCAATACAATCCTCACTCTGCTCCATTCCTATACAATCCTCACTCCACTCCATTCCAATACAATCCTCACTCCATTCCAATACAATCCTCACTCTGGTCCATTCCAATACAATCCTCACTCCGCTCCATCCCAATATAATATTCACTCCGCTCCATCCCAATATAATCCTCACTCCGCTCCATCCCAATACAATCCTCACTCCACTGCATCCCAATTCAATCCTCACTCCGCTCCATTCCAATACAATCCTCACTCCGCTCGATTCCAATACAATCCTCACTCTGCTCCATTCCAATACAATCCTCACTCCGCTCCATCCCAATACAATCCTCACTCCGCTCCATCCCAATTCAATCCTCACTCCGCTCCATTCCAATACAACCCTCACTCAGCTCCATCCCAATACAATCCTCACTCCTCTCCATTCCAATTCAATCCTCACTCCGCTCCATTCCAATACAATCCTCACTCCGCTCCATTCCAATACAATCCTCACTCCGCTCCATCCCAATACAATTCTCACTCCGCCCCATTCCAGTACAATCCTAACTCCGCTCCTTTCCAATACAATCCTCACTCCTCTCCATTCTAATACAATCCTCACTCCGCTCCATTCCAATACTATCCTCACTCCGCTCCATTCCAATACAATCCTCACTCCGCTCCATCCCAATACAATCCTCACTCCGCCCCATTCCAGTACAATCCTAACTCCGCTCCTTTCCAATACAATCCTCACTCCTCTCCATTCTAATACAATCCTCACTCAGCTCCATCCCAATACAATCCTCACTCCTCTCCATTCCAATACGATCCTCACTCCGCCACATCCCAATACAATCCTCACTCCGCTCCATTCCAATACAATCCTCACTCCATTCCATTACCAATACAATCCTCACTCCGCTCCATCCCAATACAATCCTCACTCCACTCCACTCCAATACAATCCTCACTCCGCTCCATTCCAATACAATCCTCACTCCGCTCCATTCCAATACAATCCTCACTCTGCTCCATTCAAATACAATCCTCACTCCGCTCGATTCCAATACAATCCTCACTCTGCTCCATTCCAATACAATCCTCACTCCGCTCCATCCCAATACAATCCTCACTCCGCTCCATCCCAATTCAATCCTCACTCCGCTCCATTCCAATACAACCCTCACTCCGCTCCATTCCAATACAATCCTCACTCCGCTCCATTCCAATACAATCCTCACTCCGCTCCATTCCAATACAATCCTCACTCCGCTCCATCCCAATACAATCCTCACTCCGCCCCATTCCAGTACAATCCTAACTCCGCTCCTTTCCAATACAATCCTCACTCCTCTCCATTCCAATACAATCCTCACTCCGCCCCATTCCAATACAATCCTCACTCCACTCCATCCGAATACAATCCTCACTCCTCTCCATTCCAATACAATCCTCACTCCGCCCCATTCCAATACAATCCTCACTCCTCTCCATTCCAATACAATCCTCACTCCGCCCCATTCCAATACAATCCTCACTCCACTCCATCCGAATACAATCCTCACTCCTCTCCATTCCAATACAATCCTCACTCCGCCCCATTCCAATACAATCCTCACTCCACTCCATCCGAATACAGTCCTCACTCCTCTCCATTCCAATACAATCCTCACTCCGCCCCATTCCAATACAATCCTCACTCCGCTCCATCCCAATACAATCCTCACTCCGCTCCATTACCAATACAATCCTCACTCCGCTCCATCACAATTCAATCCTCACTCCGCTCCATTCCAATACAATCCTCACTCCGCTCCATTCCAATACAATCCTCACTCCGCTCCATCCCAATACAATCCTCACTCCACTCCACTCCAATACAATCCTCACTCCGCTCCATTCCAATACAATCCTCACTCCGCTCCATCCCAATACAATCCTCACTCAGCTCCATTCCAATACAATCCTCACTCCGCTCCATTCCAATACAATCCTCACTCCGCTCCATCCCAATACAATCCTCACTCAGCTCCATTCCAACACAATCCTCACTCCGCTCCATTCCAATACAATCCACACTCCGCTCCATTCCAATACAATCCTCACTCCACTCCATTCCAATACAATCCTCACTCCGCACCATCCCAATACAATCCTCACTCCACACCATTCCAATAGAATCCTCACTCCGCTCCATTCCAATACATTCCTCACTCCGCTCGATTCCAATACAATCCTCACTCTGCTCCATTCCAATACAATCCTCACTCCACTCCATCCCAATTCAATCCTCACTCCGGTCCATTCCAATACAATCCTCACTCCGCTCCATTCCAATACAATCCTCACTCCGCTCCATTCCAATACAATCCTCACTCCGCTCCATTCCAATACAATCCTCACTTCGCTCCATTCCAATACAATCCTCACTCCGTTCCATCCCAATACAATCCTCACTCCGCTCCATTCCAATACAATCCTCACTCCGCTCCATTCCAATACAATCCTCACTCCGCTCCATTCCAATACAATCCTCACTCCGCTCCATTCCAATACAATCCTCACTCCGCTCCATTCCAATACAATCCTCACTCCGCTCCATTCCAATACAATCCTCACTTTACTCCATTCCAATACAATCCTCACTCCGCTCCATTCCAATACAATCCTCATTACGCTCCATCCCAATACAATCCTCACTCCTCTCCATTCCAATACAATCCTCACTCCGCTCCATTCCAATACAATCCTCACTCCTCTCCATTCCAATGCAATCTTCACTCCGCTCCATTCCAATACAATCCTCCCTCCGCTCCATTCCAATACAATCCTCGCTCCGCTCCACCCAATACAATCCTCACTCTGCTGCATTCCAATACAATCCTCACTCCGCTCCATTCCAATACAATCCTCACTCCTCTCCATTCCTATGCAATCTTCACTCCTCTCCATTCCAATACAATCCTCACTCCGCTCCATTCCAATACAATCCTCACTCCTCTCCATTCCAATGCAATCTTCACTCCGCTCCATTCCAATACAATCCTCACTCCGCTCCATTCCAATACAATCCTCGCTCCGCTCCACCCAATACAATCCTCACTCTGCTGCATTCCAATACAATCCTCACTCCGCTTCATTCCAATGCAATCTTCACTCCGCTCCATTCCAATACAACCCTCACTCCTCTCCATTCCAATACAATCCTCACTCCGCTCCATTCCAATACAATCCTCACTCCGCTCCATTCAAATACAATCCTCACTCCGCTTCATTCAAATACAATCCTCACTCCGCTCCATTTCAATACAATCCTCACTCCGCTCCATTCCAATACAATCCTCACTCCGCTCCATTCCAATACAATCCTCACTCCGCTCCATTCCAATACAATCCTCACTCCGCTCCATTCCAATACAATCCTCACTCCGCTCCATTCCAATACAATCCTCACTCCGCTCCATTCCAATACAATCCTCACTCCGCTCCATTCCAATACAATCCTCACTTTACTCCATTCCAATACAATCCTCACTCCGCTCCATTCCAATACAATCCTCATTACGCTCCATCCCAATACAATCCTCACTCCTCTCCATTCCAATACAATCCTCACTCCGCTCCATTCCAATACAATCCTCACTCCTCTCCATTCCAATGCAATCTTCACTCCGCTCCATTCCAATACAATCCTCCCTCCGCTCCATTCCAATACAATCCTCGCTCCGCTCCACCCAATACAATCCTCACTCTGCTGCATTCCAATACAATCCTCACTCCGCTCCATTCCAATACAATCCTCACTCCTCTCCATTCCTATGCAATCTTCACTCCTCTCCATTCCAATACAATCCTCACTCCGCTCCATTCCAATACAATCCTCACTCCTCTCCATTCCAATGCAATCTTCACTCCGCTCCATTCCAATACAATCCTCACTCCGCTCCATTCCAATACAATCCTCGCTCCGCTCCACCCAATACAATCCTCACTCTGCTGCATTCCAATACAATCCTCACTCCGCTTCATTCCAATGCAATCTTCACTCCGCTCCATTCCAATACAACCCTCACTCCTCTCCATTCCAATACAATCCTCACTCCGCTCCATTCCAATACAATCCTCACTCCGCTCCATTCAAATACAATCCTCACTCCGCTTCATTCAAATACAATCCTCACTCCGCTCCATTCCAATACAATCCTCACTCCGCTCCATTCCAATACAATCCTCACTCCGCTCCATCCCAATACAATCCTCACTCCGCTCCATTTCAATACAATCCTCACTCCGCTCCATTCCAATACAATCCTCACTCCGCTCCATTCCAATACAATCCTCACTCCGCTCCATTCCGATACAATCCTCACTCCGCTCCATTCCAATACTATCCTCACTCCGCTCCATTCCAATACAATCCTCACTCTACTCCATTCCAATGCAATCCTCACTCCGCTCCATTCCAATACAATACTCACTCCGCTCCATCCCAATACAATCCTCACTCCGCTCCATTCCAATACAATCCTCACTCCGCTCCATCCCAATACAATCCTCACTCTGCTCCATTCCAATACAATCCTCACTCTGCTCCAACCCAATACAATCCACACTCCTCTCCATCAGATTACAGTCCTCACTCCACTCCATTCCAATACAATCCTCACTCCGCTCCATTCCAATACAATCCTCACTCCGCTCCATTCCAATACAATCCTCACTCTGCTCCATTCCTATACAATCCTCACTCCACTCCATTCCAATACAATCCTCACTCCATTCCAATACAATCCTCACTCTGGTCCATTCCAATACAATCCTCACTCCGCTCCATCCCAATACAATCCTCACTCCGCTGCATTACAATACAATCCTCACTCTGCTCCATTCCAATACAATCCTCACTCCGCTCCATCCCAATACAATCCTCACTCCACTGCATCCCAATTCAATCCTCACTCCGCTCCATTCCAATACAATCCTCACTCCGCTCGATTCCAATACAATCCTCACTCTGCTCCATTCCAATACAATCCTCACTCCGCTCCATCCCAATACAATCCTCACTCCGCTCCATCCCAATTCAATCCTCACTCCGCTCCATTACAATACAACCCTCACTCAGCTCCATCCCAATACAATCCTCACTCCTCTCCATTCCAATTCAATCCTCACTCCGCTCCATTCCAATACAATCCTCACTCCGCTCCATTCCAATACAATCCTCACTCCGCTCCATCCCAATACAATACGCAGTCCGCCCCATTCCAGTACAATCCTAACTCCGCTCCTTTCCAATACAATCCTCACTCCTCTCCATTCTAATACAATCCTCACTCCGCCCCATTCCAATACAATCCTCACTCCACTCCATCCGAATACAATCCTCACTCCTCTCCATTCCAATACAATCCTCACGCCGCCACATTCCAATACAATCCTCACTCCGCTCCATTCCAATACAATCCTCACTCCATTCCATTACCAATACAATCCTCACTCCGCTCCATCACAATTCAATCCTCACTCCGCTCCATTCCAATACAATCCTCACTCCGCTCCATTCCAAAACAATCCTCACTCCGCTCCATCCCAATACAATCCTCACTCCACTCCACTCCAATACAATCCTCACTCCGCTCCATTCCAATACAATCCTCACTCCGCTCCATCCCAATACAATCCTCACTCCGCTCCATTCCAATACAATCCTCACTCCGCTCCATTCCAATACAATCCTCACTCCGCTCCATCCCAATACAATCCTCACTCCGCTCCATTCCAACACAATCCTCACTCCGCTCCATTCCAATACAATCCTCACTCCGCTCCATTCCAATACAATCCTCACTCCACTCCATTCCAATACAATCCTCACTCCGCACCATCCCAATACAATCCTCACTCCACACCATTCCAATACAATCCTCACTCCGCTCCATTCCAATACAATCCTCACTCCGCTCCATTCCAATACAATCCTCACTTTACTCCATTCCAATACAATCCTCACTCCGCTCCATTCCAATACAATCCTCATTACGCTCCATCCCAATACAATCCTCACTCCTCTCCATTCCAATACAATCCTCACTCCGCTCCATTCCAATACAATCCTCACTCCTCTCCATTCCAATACAATCCTCACTCCGCTCCATTCCAGTACAATCCTCACTCCGCTCCATTCCAATACAATCCTCACTCCGCTCCATTCCAATACAATCCTCACTCCGCTCCATTCCAATACAATCCTCACTTTACTCCATTCCAATACAATCCTCACTCCGCTCCATTCCAATACAATCCTCATTACGCTCCATCCCAATACAATCCTCACTCCTCTCCATTCCAATACAATCCTCACTCCGCTCCATTCCAATACAATCCTCACTCCTCTCCATTCCAATGCAATCTTCACTCCGCTCCATTCCAATACAATCCTCACTCCGCTCCATTCCAATACAATCCTCGCTCCGCTCCACCCAATACAATCCTCACTCTGCTCCATTCCAATACAATCCTCACTCCGCTCCATTCCAATACAATCCTCACTCCGCTCCATTCCAATACAATCCTCGCTCCGCTCCACCCAATACAATCCTCACTCTGCTGCATTCCAATACAATCCTCACTCCGCTCCATTCCAATACAATCCTCACTCCTCTCCATTCCAATGCAATCTTCACTCCGCTCCATTCCAATACAATCCTCACTCCGCTCCATTCCAATACAATCCTCGCTCCGCTCCACCCAATACAATCCTCACTCTGCTGCATTCCAATACAATCCTCACTCCGCTCCATTCCAATACAATCCTCACTCCGCTCCATTCAAATACAATCCTCACTCCGCTTCATTCAAATACAATCCTCACTCCGC
Source organism: Prionace glauca (assembly GCA_037974335.1). Taxonomy (NCBI): domain Eukaryota; kingdom Metazoa; phylum Chordata; class Chondrichthyes; order Carcharhiniformes; family Carcharhinidae; genus Prionace; species Prionace glauca. The sequence goes on from JBBMRE010000074.1 coordinate 29,052, forward strand.
TCCATTTCAATACAATCCTCACTCCGCTCCATTCCAATACAATCCTCACTCCGCTCCATTCCAATACAATCCTCACTCCGCTCCATTCCGATACAATCCTCACTCCGCTCCATTCCGATACAATCCTCACTCCGCTCCATTCCAATACAATCCTCACTCCGCTCCATTCCAATACAATCCTCACTCCGCTCCATTCCAATACTATCCTCACTCCGCTCCATTCCAATACAATCCTCACTCTACTCCATTCCAATACAATCCTCACTCCGCTCCATTCCAATACAATACTCACTCCGCTCCATCCCAATACAATCCTCACTCCGCTCCATTCCAATACAATCCTCACTCCGCTCCATCCCAATACAATCCTCACTCTGCTCCATTCCAATACAATCCTCAGTCTGCTCCAACCCAATATAATCCACACTCCTCTCCATCAGATTACAGTCCTCACTCCACTCCATTCCAATACAATCCTCACTCCGCTCCATTCCAATACAATCCTCACTCCGCTCCATTCCAATACAATCCTCACTCTGCTCCATTCCTATACAATCCTCACTCCACTCCATTCCAATACAATCCTCACTCCATTCCAATACAATCCTCACTCTGGTCCATTCCAATACAATCCTCACTCCGCTCCATCCCAATACAATCCTCACTCCGCTCCATTACAATACAATCCTCACTCTGCTCCATTCCAATACAATCCTCACTCCGCTCCATCCCAATACAATCCTCACTCCACTGCATCCCAATTCAATCCTCACTCCGCTCCATTCCAATACAATCCTCACTCCGCTCGATTCCAATACAATCCTCACTCTGCTCCATTCCAATACAATCCTCACTCCGCTCCATCCCAATACAATCCTCACTCCGCCCCATTCCAGTACAATCCTAACTCCGCTCCTTTCCAATACAATCCTCACTCCTCTCCATTCCAATACAATCCTCACTCCGCCCCATTCCAATACAATCCTCACTCCACTCCATCCGAATACAATCCTCACTCCTCTCCATTCCAATACAATCCTCACTCCGCCCCATTCCAATACAATCCTCACTCCTCTCCATTCCAATACAATCCTCACTCCGCCCCATTCCAATACAATCCTCACTCCACTCCATCCGAATACAATCCTCACTCCTCTCCATTCCAATACAATCCTCACTCCGCCCCATTCCAATACAATCCTCACTCCACTCCATCCGAATACAGTCCTCACTCCTCTCCATTCCAATACAATCCTCACTCCGCCCCATTCCAATACAATCCTCACTCCGCTCCATCCCAATACAATCCTCACTCCGCTCCATTACCAATACAATCCTCACTCCGCTCCATCACAATTCAATCCTCACTCCGCTCCATTCCAATACAATCCTCACTCCGCTCCATTCCAATACAATCCTCACTCCGCTCCATCCCAATACAATCCTCACTCCCTCCACTCCAATACAATCCTCACTCCGCTCCATTCCAATACAATCCTCACTCCGCTCCATCCCAATACAATCCTCACTCAGCTCCATTCCAATACAATCCTCACTCCGCTCCATTCCAATACAATCCTCACTCCGCTCCATCCCAATACAATCCTCACTCAGCTCCATTCCAACACAATCCTCACTCCGCTCCATTCCAATACAATCCTCACTCCGCTCCATTCCAATACAATCCTCACTCCACTCCATTCCAATACAATCCTCACTCCGCACCATCCCAATACAATCCTCACTCCACACCATTCCAATACAATCCTCACTCCGCTCCATTCCAATACAATCCTCACTCCGCTCGATTCCAATACAATCCTCACTCTGCTCCATTCCAATACAATCCTCACTCCACTCCATCCCAATTCAATCCTCACTCCGGTCCATTCCAATACAATCCTCACTCCGCTCCATTCCAATACAATCCTCACTCCGCTCCATTCCAATACAATCCTCACTCCGCTCCATTCCAATACAATCCTCACTTCGCTCCATTCCAATACAATCCTCACTCCGTTCCATCCCAATACAATCCTCACTCCGCTCCATTCCAATACAATCCTCACTCCGCTCCATTCCAATACAATCCTCACTCCGCTCCATTCCAATACAATCCTCACTCCGCTCCATTCCAATACAATCCTCACTCCGCTCCATTCCAATACAATCCTCACTCCGCTCCATCCCAATACAATCCTCACTCTGCTCCATTCCAATACAATCCTCACTCTGCTCCAACCCAATACAATCCACACTCCTCTCCATCAGATTACAGTCCTCACTCCACTCCATTCCAATACAATCCTCACTCCGCTCCATTCCAATACAATCCTCACTCCGCTCCATTCCAATACAATCCTCACTCTGCTCCATTCCTATACAATCCTCACTCCACTCCATTCCAATACAATCCTCACTCCATTCCAATACAATCCTCACTCTGGTCCATTCCAATACAATCCTCACTCCGCTCCATCCCAATACAATCCTCACTCCGCTGCATTACAATACAATCCTCACTCTGCTCCATTCCAATACAATCCTCACTCCGCTCCATCCCAATACAATCCTCACTCCACTGCATCCCAATTCAATCCTCACTCCGCTCCATTCCAATACAATCCTCACTCCGCTCGATTCCAATACAATCCTCACTCTGCTCCATTCCAATACAATCCTCACTCCGCTCCATCCCAATACAATCCTCACTCCGCTCCATCCCAATTCAATCCTCACTCCGCTCCATTACAATACAACCCTCACTCAGCTCCATCCCAATACAATCCTCACTCCTCTCCATTCCAATTCAATCCTCACTCCGCTCCATTCCAATACAATCCTCGCTCCGCTCCACCCAATACAATCCTCACTCTGCTGCATTCCAATACAATCCTCACTCCGCTCCATTCCAATACAATCCTCACTCCTCTCCATTCCAATGCAATCTTCACTCCTCTCCATTCCAATACAATCCTCACTCCGCTCCATTCCAATACAATCCTCACTCCTCTCCATTCCAATGCAATCTTCACTCCGCTCCATTCCAATACAATCCTCACTCCGCTCCATTCCAATACAATCCTCGCTCCGCTCCACCCAATACAATCCTCACTCTGCTGCATTCCAATACAATCCTCACTCCGCTCCATTCCAATACAATCCTCACTCCGCTCCATTCAAATACAATCCTCACTCCGCTCCATTTCAATACAATCCTCACTCCGCTCCATTCCAATACAATCCTCACTCCGCTCCATTCAAATACAAACCTCACTCCGCTTCATTCAAATACAATCCTCACTCCGCTCCATTTCAATACAATCCTCACTCCGCTCCATTCCAATACAATCCTCACTCCGCTCCATTCCAATACAATCCTCACTCCGCTCCATTCCGATACAATCCTCACTCCGCTCCATTCCAATACAATCCTCACTCCGCTCCATTCCAATACAATCCTCACTCCGCTCCATTCCAATACTATCCTCACTCCGCTCCATTCCAATACAATCCTCACTCTACTCCATTCCAATACAATCCTCACTCCGCTCCATTCCAATACAATACTCACTCCGCTCCATCCCAATACAATCCTCACTCCGCTCCATTCCAATACAATCCTCACTCCGCTCCATCCCAATACAATCCTCACTCTGCTCCATTCCAATACAATCCTCACTCTGCTCCAACCCAATATAATCCACACTCCTCTCCATCAGATTACAGTCCTCACTCCACTCCATTCCAATACAATCCTCACTCCGCTCCATTCCAATACAATCCTCACTCCGCTCCATTCCAATACAATCCTCACTCCGCTGCATTCCAATACAATCCTCACTCCGCTTCATTCAAATACAATCCTCACTCCGCTCCATTTCAATGCAATCCTCACTCCGCTCCATTCCAATACAATCCTCACTCCGCTCCATTCCAATACAATCCTCACTCCGCTCGATTCCAATACAATCCTCACTCTGCTCCATTCCAATACAATCCTCACTCCGCTCCATCCCAATACAATCCTCACTCCGCTCCATCCCAATTCAATCCTCACTCCGCTCCATTACAATACAACCCTCACTCAGCTCCATCCCAATACAATCCTCACTCCGCTCCATCCCAATTCAATCCTCACTCCGCTCCATTACAATACAACCCTCACTCAGCTCCATCCCAATACAATCCTCACTCCGCTCCATCCCAATACAATCCTCACTCCGCTCCATCCCAATTCAATCCTCACTCCGCTCCATTACAATACAACCCTCACTCAGCTCCATTCCAATACAATCCTCACTCCGCTCGATTCCAATACAATCCTCACTCTGCTCCATTCCAATACAATCCTCACTCCGCTCCATTCCAATACAATCCTCACTCCGCTCCATCCCAATACATTCCTCACTCCGCTCCATTACAATACAACCCTCACTCAGCTCCATCCCAATACAATCCTCACTCCTCTCCATTCCAATTCAATCCTCACTCCGCTCCATTCCAATACAATCCTCACTCCGCTCCATTCCAATACAATCCTCACTCCGCTCCATCCCAATACAGTACTCACTCCGCCCCATTCCAGTACAATCCTAACTCCGCTCCACCCAATACAATCCTCACTCCTCTCCATTCCAATACAATCCTCACTCCGCTCCATTCCAATACAATCCTCACTCCTCTCCATTCCAATGCAATCTTCACTCCTCTCCATTCCAATACAATCCTCACTCCGCTCCATTCCAATACAATCCTCACTCCTCTCCATTCCAATGCAATCTTCACTCCGCTCCATTCCAATACAATCCTCACTCCGCTCCATTCCAATACAATCCTCGCTCCGCTCCACCCAATACAATCCTCACTCTGCTGCATTCCAATACAATCCTCACTCCGCTCCATTCCAATACAATCCTCACTCCGCTCCATTCAAATACAATCCTCACTCCGCTTCATTCAAATACAATCCTCACTCCGCTCCATTTCAATACAATCCTCACTCCGCTCCATTCCAATACAATCCTCACTCCGCTCCATTCCAATACAATCCTCACTCCGCTCCATTCCGATACAATCCTCACTCCGCTCCATTCCAATACAATCCTCACTCCGCTCCATTCCAATACAATCCTCACTCCGCTCCATTCCAATACTATCCTCACTCCGCTCCATTCCAATACAATCCTCACTCTACTCCATTCCAATACAATCCTCACTCCGCTCCATTCCAATACAATACTCACTCCGCTCCATCCCAATACAATCCTCACTCCGCTCCATTCCAATACAATCCTCACTCCGCTCCATCCCAATACAATCCTCACTCTGCTCCATTCCAATACAATCCTCACTCTGCTCCAACCCAATATAATCCACACTCCTCTCCATCAGATTACAGTCCTCACTCCACTCCATTCCAATACAATCCTCACTCCGCTCCATTCCAATACAATCCTCACTCCGCTCCATTCCAATACAATCCTCACTCCGCTGCATTCCAATACAATCCTCACTCCGCTTCATTCAAATACAATCCTCACTCCGCTCCATTTCAATACAATCCTCACTCCGCTCCATTCCAATACAATCCTCACTCCGCTCCATTCCAATACAAACCTCACTCCGCTCGATTCCAATACAATCCTCACTCTGCTCCATTCCAATACAATCCTCACTCCGCTCCATCCCAATACAATCCTCACTCCGCTCCATCCCAATTCAATCCTCACTCCGCTCCATTACAATACAACCCTCACTCAGCTCCATCCCAATACAATCCTCACTCCTCTCCATTCCAATTCAATCCTCACTCCGCTCCATTCCAATACAATCCTCACTCCGCTCCATTCCAATACAATCCTCACTCCGCTCCATCCCAATACAGTACTCACTCCGCCCCATTCCAGTACAATCCTAACTCCGCTCCTTTCCAATACAATCCTCACTCCTCTCCATTCTAATACAATCCTCACTCCGCCCTATTCCAATACAATCCTCACTCCACTCCATCCGAATACAATCCTCACTCCTCTCCATTCCAATACAATCCTCACGCCGCCACATTCCAATACAATCCTCACTCCGCTCCATTCCAATACAATCCTCACTCCATTCCATTACCAATACAATCCTCACTCCGCTCCATCACAATTCAATCCTCACTCCGCTCCATTCCAATACAATCCTCACTCCGCTCCATTCCAATACAATCCTCACTCCGCTCCATCCCAATACAATCCTCACTCCACTCCACTCCAATACAATCCTCACTCCGCTCCATTCCAATACAATCCTCACTCCGCTCCATCCCAATATAATCCTCACTCCGCTCCATTCCAATACAATCCTCACTCCGCTCCATTCCAATACAATCCTCACTCCGCTCCATCCCAATACAATCCTCACTCCGCTCCATTCCAATACAATCCTCACTCCGCTCCATTCCAATACAATCCTCACTCCACTCCATTCCAATACAATCCTCACTCCGCACCATCCCAATACAATCCTCACTCCACACCATTCCAATACAATCCTCACTCCGCTCCATTCCAATACAATCCTCACTCCGCTCCATTCCAATACAATCCTCACTTTACTCCATTCCAATACAATCCTCACTCCGCTCCATTCCAATACAATCCTCATTACGCTCCATCCCAATACAATCCTCACTCCTCTCCATTCCAATACAATCCTCATTCCGCTCCATTCCAATACAATCCTCACTCCTCTCCATTCCAATACAATCCTCACTCCGCTCCATTCCAATACAATCCTCACTCCGCTCCATTCCAATACAATCCTCACTTTACTCCATTCCAATACAATCCTCACTCCGCTCCATTCCAATACAATCCTCATTACGCTCCATCCCAATACAATCCTCACTCCTCTCCATTCCAATACAATCCTCACTCCGCTCCATTCCAATACAATCCTCACTCCTCTCCATTCCAATGCAATCTTCACTCCGCTCCATTCCAATACAATCCTCACTCCGCTCCATTCCAATACAATCCTCGCTCCGCTCCACCCAATACAATCCTCACTCTGCTGCATTCCAATACAATCCTCACTCCGCTCCATTCCAATACAATCCTCACTCCTCTCCATTCCAATGCAATCTTCACTCCTCTCCATTCCAATACAATCCTCACTCCGCTCCATTCCAATACAATCCTCACTCCGCTCCATCCCAATACAATCCTCACTCCGCTCCATTCCAATACAATCCTCACTCCGCTCCATTCCAATACAATCCTCACTCCGCTCCATCCCAATACAATCCTCACTCCGCTCCATTCCAACACAATCCTCACTCCGCTCCATTCCAATACAATCCTCACTCCGCTCCATTCCAATACAATCCTCACTCCACTCCATTCCAATACAATCCTCACTCCGCACCATCCCAATACAATCCTCACTCCACACCATTCCAATACAATCCTCACCCCGCTCCATTCCAATACAATCCTCACTCCGCTCCATTCCAATACAATCCTCACTTTACTCCATTCCAATACAATCCTCACTCCGCTCCATTCCAATACAATCCTCATTACGCTCCATCCCAATACAATCCTCACTCCTCTCCATTCCAATACAATCCTCACTCCGCTCCATTCCAATACAATCCTCACTCCTCTCCATTCCAATACAATCCTCACTCCGCTCCATTCCAATACAATCCTCACTCCGCTCCATTCCAATACAATCCTCACTTTACTCCATTCCAATACAATCCTCACTCCGCTCCATTCCAATACAATCCTCATTACGCTCCATCCCAATACAATCCTCACTCCTCTCCATTCCAATACAATCCTCACTCCGCTCCATTCCAATACAATCCTCACTCCTCTCCATTCCAATGCAATCTTCACTCCGCTCCATTCCAATACAATCCTCACTCCGCTCCATTCCAATACAATCCTCACTCTGCTGCATTCCAATACAATCCTCACTCCGCTCCATTCCAATACAATCCTCACTCCGCTCCATTCCAATACAATCCTCACTCCGCTCCATTCCGATACAATCCTCACTCCGCTCCATTCCAATACAATCCTCACTCCGCTCCATTCCAATACAATCCTCACTCCGCTCCATTCCAATACTATCCTCACTCCGCTCCATTCCAATACAATCCTCACTCTACTCCATTCCAATACAATCCTCACTCCGCTCCATTCCAATACAATACTCACTCCGCTCCATCCCAATACAATCCTCACTCCGCTCCATTCCAATACAATCCTCACTCCGCTCCATCCCAATACAATCCTCACTCTGCTCCATTCCAATACAATCCTCACTCTGCTCCAACCCAATATAATCCACACTCCTCTCCATCAGATTACAGTCCTCACTCCACTCCATTCCAATACAATCCTCACTCCGCTCCATTCCAATACAATCCTCACTCCGCTCCATTCCAATACAATCCTCACTCTGCTCCATTCCTATACAATCCTCACTCCACTCCATTCCAATACAATCCTCACTCCATTCCAATACAATCCTCACTCTGGTCCATTCCAATACAATCCTCACTCCGCTCCATCCCAATACAATCCTCACTCCGCTCCATTACAATACAATCCTCACTCTGCTCCATTCCAATACAATCCTCACTCCGCTCCATCCCAATACAATCCTCACTCCACTGCATCCCAATTCAATCCTCACTCCGCTCCATTCCAATACAATCCTCACTCCGCTCGATTCCAATACAATCCTCACTCTGCTCCATTCCAATACAATCCTCACTCCGCTCCATCCCAATACAATCCTCACTCCGCTCCATCCCAATTCAATCCTCACTCCGCTCCATTACAATACAACCCTCACTCAGCTCCATCCCAATACAATCCTCACTCCTCTCCATTCCAATTCAATCCTCACTCCGCTCCATTCCAATACAATCCTCATTACGCTCCATCCCAATACAATCCTCACTCCTCTCCATTCCAATACAATCCTCACTCCGCTCCATTCCAATACAATCCTCACTCCTCTCCATTCCAATGCAATCTTCACTCCGCTCCATTCCAATACAATCCTCACTCCGCTCCATTCCAATACAATCCTCGCTCCGCTCCACCCAATACAATCCTCACTCTGCTGCATTCCAATACAATCCTCACTCCGCTCCATTCCAATACAATCCTCACTCCTCTCCATTCCAATGCAATCTTCACTCCTCTCCATTCCAATACAATCCTCACTCCGCTCCATTCCAATACAATCCTCACTCCTCTCCATTCCAATGCAATCTTCACTCCGCTCCATTCCAATACAATCCTCACTCCACTCCATTCCAATACAATCCTCACTCCGCTCCATTCCAATACAATCCTCGCTCCGCTCCACCCAATACAATCCTCACTCTGCTGCATTCCAATACAATCCTCACTCCGCTCCATTCCAATACAATCCTCACTCCGCTCCATTCCAATACAATCCTCACTCCGCTCCATTCCAATACAATCCTCACTCCGCTTCATTCAAATACAATCCTCACTCCGCTCCATTTCAATACAATCCTCACTCCGCTCCATTCCAATACAATCCTCACTCCGCTCCATTCCAATACAATCCTCACTCCGCTCCATTCCGATACAATCCTCACTCCGCTCCATTCCAATACAATCCTCACTCCGCTCCATTCCAATACAATCCTCACTCCGCTCCATTCCAATACTATCCTCACTCCGCTCCATTCCAATACAATCCTCACTCTACTCCATTCCAATACAATCCTCACTCCGCTCCATTCCAATATAATACTCACTCCGCTCCATCCCAATACAATCCTCACTCCGCTCCATTCCAATACAATCCTCACTCCGCTCCATCCCAATACAATCCTCACTCTGCTCCATTCCAATACAATCCTCACTCTGCTCCAACCCAATACAATCCACACTCCTCTCCATCAGATTACAGTCCTCACTCCACTCCATTCCAATACAATCCTCACTCCGCTCCATTCCAATACAATCCTCACTCCGCTCCATTCCAATACAATCCTCACTCTGCTCCATTCCTATACAATCCTCACTCCACTCCATTCCAATACAATCCTCACTCCATTCCAATACAATCCTCACTCTGGTCCATTCCAATACAATCCTCACTCCGCTCCATCCCAATACAATCCTCACTCCGCTCCATTACAATACAATCCTCACTCTGCTCCATCCCAATACAATCCTCACTCCACTGCATCCCAATTCAATCCTCACTCCGCTCCATTCCAATACAATCCTCACTCCGCTCGATTCCAATACAATCCTCACTCTGCTCCATTCCAATACAATCCTCACTCCGCTCCATCCCAATACAATCCTCACTCCGCTCCATCCCAATTCAATCCTCACTCCGCTCCATTACAATACAACCCTCACTCAGCTCCATCCCAATACAATCCTCACTCCTCTCCATTCCAATTCAATCCTCACTCCGCTCCATTCCAATACAATCCTCACTCCGCTCCATTCCAATACAATCCTCACTCCGCTCCATCCCAATACAATACTCACTCCGCCCCATTCCAGTACAATCCTAACTCCGCTCCTTTCCAATACAATCCTCACTCCTCTCCATTCTAATACAATCCTCACTCCGCCCCATTCCAATACAATCCTCACTCCACTCCATCCGAATACAATCCTCACTCCTCTCCATTCCAATACAATCCTCACGCCGCCACATTCCAATACAATCCTCACTCCGCTCCATTCCAATACAATCCTCACTCCATTCCATTACCAATACAATCCTCACTCCGCTCCATCACAATTCAATCCTCACTCCGCTCCATTCCAATACAATCCTCACTCCGCTCCATTCCAATACAATCCTCACTCCGCTCCATCCCAATACAATCCTCACTCCACTCCACTCCAATACAATCCTCACTCCGCTCCATTCCAATACAATCCTCACTCCGCTCCATCCCAATACAATCCTCACTCCGCTCCATTCCAATACAATCCTCACTCCTCTCCATTCCAATACAATCCTCACTCCGCTCCATCCCAATACAATCCTCACTCCGCTCCATCCCAATACAATCCTCACTCCGCTCCATTCCAACACAATCCTCACTCCGCTCCATTCCAATACAATCCTCACTCCGCTCCATTCCAATACAATCCTCACTCCGCTCCATTCCAATACAATCCTCACTCCGCACCATCCCAATACAATCCTCACTCCACACCATTCCAATACAATCCTCACTCCGCACCATCCCAATACAATCCTCACTCCACTCCATTCCAATACAATCCTCACTCTGGTCCATTCCAATACAATCCTCACTCTGCTCCATTCCAATACAATCCTCACTCCGCTCCAACCCAATACAATCCACACTCATCTCCATCAGATTACAGTCCTCACTCCACTCCATTCCAATACAATCCTCACTCCGCTCCATTCCAATACAATCCTCACTCCGCTCCATTCCAATACAATCCTCACTCTGCTCCATTCCTATACAATCCTCACTCCACTCCATTCCAATACAATCCTCACTCCATTCCAATACAATCCTCACTCTGGTCCATTCCAATACAATCCTCACTCCGCTCCATCCCAATACAATCCTCACTCCGCTCCATTCCAATACAATCCTCACTCTGCTCCATTGCAATACAATCCTCACTCCGCTCCATCCCAATACAATCCTCACTCCACTGCATCCCAATTCAATCCTCACTCCGCTCCATTCCAATACAATCCTCACTCCGCTCGATTCCAGTACAATCCTCACTCTGCTCCATTCCAATACAATCCTCACTCCGCTCCATCCCAATACAATCCTCACTCCGCTCCATCCCAATTCAATCCTCACTCCGCTCCATTCCAATACAACCCTCACTCAGCTCCATCCCAATACAATCCTCACTCCTCTCCATTCCAATTCAATCCTCACTCCGCTCCATTCCAATACAATCCTCACTCCGCTCCATTCCAATACAATCCTCACTCCGCTCCATCCCAATACAATACTCACTCCGCCCCATTCCAGTACAATCCTAACTCCGCTCCTTTCCAATACAATCCTCACTCCTCTCCATTCTAATATAATCCTCACTCCGCTCCATTCCAATACAATCCTCACTCCGCTCCATTCCAATACAATCCTCACTCCGCTCCATCCCAATACAATCCTCACTCCGCCCCATTCCAGTACAATCCTAACTCCGCTCCTTTCCAATACAATCCTCACTCCTCTCCATTCTAATACAATCCTCACTCAGCTCCATCCCAATACAATCCTCACTCCTCTCCATTCCAATACGATCCTCACTCCGCCACATCACAATACAATCCTCACTCCGCTCCATTCCAATACAATCCTCACTCCATTCCATTACCAATACAATCCTCACTCCGCTCCATCCCAATACAATCCTCACTCCACTCCACTCCAATACAATCCTCACTCCGCTCCATTCCAATACAATCCTCACTCCGCTCCATTCCAATACAATCCTCACTCTGCTCCATTCCAATACAATCCTCACTCCGCTCCATCCCAATACAATCCTCACTCCGCTCCATCCCAATTCAATCCTCACTCCGCTCCATTCCAATACAACCCTCACTCCGCTCCATTCCAATACAATCCTCACTCCGCTCCATTCCAATACAATCCTCACTCCGCTCCATTCCAATACAATCCTCACTCCGCTCCATCCCAATACAATCCTCACTCCGCCCCATTCCAGTACAATCCTAACTCCGCTCCTTTCCAATACAATCCTCACTCCTCTCCATTCCAATACAATCCTCACTCCGCCCCATTCCAATACAATCCTCACTCCACTCCATCCGAATACAATCCTCACTCCTCTCCATTCCAATACAATCCTCACTCCGCCCCATTCCAATACAATCCTCACTCCTCTCCATTCCAATACAATCCTCACTCCGCCCCATTCCAATACAATCCTCACTCCACTCCATCCGAATACAATCCTCACTCCTCTCCATTCCAATACAATCCTCACTCCGCCCCATTCCAATACAATCCTCACTACACTCCATCCGAATACAATCCTCACTCCTCTCCATTCCAATACAATCCTCACTCCGCCCCATTCCAATACAATCCTCACTCCGCTCCATCCCAATACAATCCTCACTCCGCTCCATTACCAATACAATCCTCACTCCGCTCCATCACAATTCAATCCTCACTCCGCTCCATTCCAATACAATCCTCACTCCGCTCCATCCCAATACAATCCTCACTCCACTCCACTCCAATACAATCCTCACTCCGCTCCATTCCAATACAATCCTCACTCCGATCCATCCCAATACAATCCTCACTCCACTCCACTCCAATACAATCCTCACTCCGCTCCATTCCAATACAATCCTCACTCCGCTCCATCCCAATACAATCCTCACTCAGCTCCATTCCAATACAATCCTCACTCCGCTCCATTCCAATACAATCCTCACTCCGCTCCATCCCAATACAATCCTCACTCCGCTCCATTCCAACACAATCCTCACTCCGCTCCATTCCAATACAATCCTCACTCCGCTCCATTCCAATACAATCCTCACTCCACTCCATTCCAATACAATCCTCACTCCGCACCATCCCAATACAATCCTCACTCCACACCATTCCAATACAATCCTCACTCCGCTCCATTCCAATACAATCCTCACTCCGCTCGATTCCAATACAATCCTCACTCTGCTCCATTCCAATACAATCCTCACTCCACTCCATCCCAATTCAATCCTCACTCCGGTCCATTCCAATACAATCCTCACTCCGCTCCATTCCAATACAATCCTCACTCCGCTCCATTCCAATACAATCCTCACTCCGCTCCATTCCAATACAATCCTCACTTCGCTCCATTCCAATACAATCCTCACTCCGTTCCATCCCGATACAATCCTCACTCCGCTCCATTCCAATACAATCCTCACTCCGCTCCATTCCAATACAATCCTCACTCCGCTCCATTCCAATACAATCCTCACTCCGCTCCATTCCAATACAATCCTCACTCCGCTCCATTCCAATACAATCCTCACTCCGCTCCATTCCAATACAATCCTCACTCCGCTCCATTCCAATACAATCCTCACTCCGCTCCATTCCAATACAATCCTCACTCCGCTCCATTCCAATACAATCCTCACTCCGCTCCATTCCAATACAATCCTCACTCCGCTCCATTCAAATACAATCCTCACTCCGCTCCATTCAAATACAATCCTCACTCCGCTCCATTTCAATACAATCCTCACTCCGCTCCATTCCAATACAATCCTCACTCCGCTCCATTCCAATACAATCCTCACTCCGCTCCATTCCGATACAATCCTCACTCCGCTCCATTCCAATACAATCCTCACTCCTCTCCATTCCAATACAATCCTCACTCCGCTCCATTCCAATACTATCCTCACTCCGCTCCATTCCAATACAATCCTCACTCTACTCCATTCCAATACAATCCTCACTCCGCTCCATTCCAATACAATACTCACTCCGCTCCATCCCAATACAATCCTCACTCCGCTCCATTCCAATACAATCCTCACTCCGCTCCATCCCAATACAATCCTCACTCTGCTCCATTCCAATACAATCCTCACTCCGCTCCAACCTAATACAATCCACACTCCTCTCCATCAGATTACAGTCCTCACTCCACTCCATTCCAATACAATCCTCACTCCGCTCCATTCCAATACAATCCTCACTCTGCTCCATTCCTATACAATCCTCACTCCACTCCATTCCAATACAATCCTCACTCCATTCCAATACAATCCTCACTCTGGTCCATTCCAATACAATCCTCACTCCGCTCCATCCCAATACAATCCTCACTCCGCTCCATTACAATACAATCCTCACTCTGCTCCATTCCAATACAATCCTCACTCCGCTCCATCCCAATACAATCCTCACTCCACTGCATCCCAATTCAATCCTCACTCCGCTCCATTCCAATACAATCCTCACTCCGCTCGATTCCAATACAATCCTCACTCTGCTCCATTCCAATACAATCCTCACTCCGCTCCATCCCAATACAATCCTCACTCCGCTCCATCCCAATTCAATCCTCACTCCGCTCCATTCCAATACAACCCTCACTCAGCTCCATCCCAATACAATCCTCACTCCTCTCCATTCCAATTCAATCCTCACTCCGCTCCATTCCAATACAATCCTCACTCCGCTCCATTCCAATACAATCCTCACTCCACTCCATCCCAACACAATCCTCACTCCGCTCCATTCCAATACAATCCTCACTCCGCTCCATTCCAATACAATCCTCACTCCGCTCCATTTCAATACAATCCTCACTCCGCTCCATTCCAATACAATCCTCACTCCGCTTCATTCCAATACAATCCTCACTCCGCTCCATCCCAATACAATTCTCACTCCGCTCCATTCCAATACAATCCTCACTCCGCTCCATTCCAATACAATCCTCACTCCGCTCCATTTCAATACAATCCTCACTCCGCTCCATTCCAATACAATCCTCACTCAGCTTCATTCCAATACAATCCTCACTCCGCTCCATCCCAATACAATTCTCACTCCGCTCCATTCAAATACAATCCTCACTCCGCTTCATTCAAATACAATCCTCACTCCGCTCCATTTCAATACAATCCTCACTCCGCTCCATTCCAATACAATCCTCACTCCGCTCCATTCCAATACAATCCTCACTCCGCTCCATTCCGATACAATCCTCACTCCGCTCCATTCCAATACAATCCTCACTCCGCTCCATTCCAATACAATCCTCACTCCGCTCCATTCCAATACTATCCTCACTCCGCTCCATTCCAATACAATCCTCACTCTGCTCCATTCCAATACAATCCTCACTCCGCTCCATTCCAATACAATACTCACTCCGCTCCATCCCAATACAATCCTCACTCCGCTCCATTCCAATACAATCCTCACTCCGCTCCATCCCAATACAATCCTCACTCTGCTCCATTCCAATACAATCCTCACTCTGCTCCAACCCAATACAATCCACACTCCTCTCCATCAGATTACAGTCCTCACTCCACTCCATTCCAATACAATCCTCACTCCGCTCCATTCCAATACAATCCTCACTCCGCTCCATTCCAATACAATCCTCACTCTGCTCCATTCCTATACAATCCTCACTCCACTCCATTCCAATACAATCCTCACTCCATTCCAATACAATCCTCACTCTGGTCCATTCCAATACAATCCTCACTCCGCTCCATCCCAATACAATCCTCACTCCGCTCCATTACAATACAATCCTCACTCTGCTCCATCCCAATACAATCCTCACTCCACTGCATCCCAATTCAATCCTCACTCCGCTCCATTCCAATACAATCCTCACTCCGCTCGATTCCAATACAATCCTCACTCTGCTCCATTCCAATACAATCCTCACTCCGCTCCATCCCAATACAATCCTCACTCCGCTCCATCCCAATTCAATCCTCACTCCGCTCCATTACAATACAACCCTCACTCAGCTCCATCCCAATACAATCCTCACTCCTCTCCATTCCAATTCAATCCTCACTCCGCTCCATTCCAATACAATCCTCACTCCGCTCCATTCCAATACAATCCTCACTCCGCTCCATCCCAATACAATACTCACTCCGCCCCATTCCAGTACAATCCTAACTCCGCTCCTTTCCAATACAATCCTCACTCCTCTCCATTCTAATACAATCCTCACTCCGCCCCATTCCAATACAATCCTCACTCCACTCCATCCGAATACAATCCTCACTCCTCTCCATTCCAATACAATCCTCACGCCGCCACATTCCAATACAATCCTCACTCCGCTCCATTCCAATACAATCCTCACTCCATTCCATTACCAATACAATCCTCACTCCGCTCCATCACAATTCAATCCTCACTCCGCTCCATTCCAATACAATCCTCACTCCGCTCCATTCCAATACAATCCTCACTCCGCTCCATCCCAATACAATCCTCACTCCACTCCACTCCAATACAATCCTCACTCCGCTCCATTCCAATACAATCCTCACTCCGCTCCATCCCAATACAATCCTCACTCCGCTCCATTCCAATACAATCCTCACTCCGCTCCATTCCAATACAATCCTCACTCCGCTCCATCCCAATACAATCCTCACTCCGCTCCATTCCAACACAATCCTCACTCCGCTCCATTCCAATACAATCCTCACTCCGCTCCATTCCAATACAATCCTCACTCCGCTCCATTCCAATACAATCCTCACTCCGCACCATCCCAATACAATCCTCACTCCACACCATTCCAATACAATCCTCACTCCGCACCATCCCAATACAATCCTCACTCCACTCCATTCCAATACAATCCTCACTCTGGTCCATTCCAATACAATCCTCACTCTGCTCCATTCCAATACAATCCTCACTCCGCTCCAACCCAATACAATCCACACTCATCTCCATCAGATTACAGTCCTCACTCCACTCCATTCCAATACAATCCTCACTCCGCTCCATTCCAATACAATCCTCACTCCGCTCCATTCCAATACAATCCTCACTCTGCTCCATTCCTATACAATCCTCACTCCACTCCATTCCAATACAATCCTCACTCCATTCCAATACAATCCTCACTCTGGTCCATTCCAATACAATCCTCACTCCGCTCCATCCCAATACAATCCTCACTCCGCTCCATTCCAATACAATCCTCACTCTGCTCCATTGCAATACAATCCTCACTCCGCTCCATCCCAATACAATCCTCACTCCACTGCATCCCAATTCAATCCTCACTCCGCTCCATTCCAATACAATCCTCACTCCGCTCGATTCCAGTACAATCCTCACTCTGCTCCATTCCAATACAATCCTCACTCCGCTCCATCCCAATACAATCCTCACTCCGCTCCATCCCAATTCAATCCTCACTCCGCTCCATTCCAATACAACCCTCACTCAGCTCCATCCCAATACAATCCTCACTCCTCTCCATTCCAATTCAATCCTCACTCCGCTCCATTCCAATACAATCCTCACTCCGCTCCATTCCAATACAATCCTCACTCCGCTCCATCCCAATACAATACTCACTCCGCCCCATTCCAGTACAATCCTAACTCCGCTCCTTTCCAATACAATCCTCACTCCTCTCCATTCTAATATAATCCTCACTCTGCTCCATTCCAATACAATCCTCACTCCGCTCCATTCCAATACAATCCTCACTCCGCTCCATCCCAATACAATCCTCACTCCGCCCCATTCCAGTACAATCCTAACTCCGCTCCTTTCCAATACAATCCTCACTCCTCTCCATTCTAATACAATCCTCACTCAGCTCCATCCCAATACAATCCTCACTCCTCTCCATTCCAATACGATCCTCACTCCGCCACATCACAATACAATCCTCACTCCGCTCCATTCCAATACAATCCTCACTCCATTCCATTACCAATACAATCCTCACTCCGCTCCATCCCAATACAATCCTCACTCCACTCCACTCCAATACAATCCTCACTCCGCTCCATTCCAATACAATCCTCACTCCGCTCCATTCCAATACAATCCTCACTCTGCTCCATTCCAATACAATCCTCACTCCGCTCCATCCCAATACAATCCTCACTCCGCTCCATCCCAATTCAATCCTCACTCCGCTCCATTCCAATACAACCCTCACTCCGCTCCATTCCAATACAATCCTCACTCCGCTCCATTCCAATACAATCCTCACTCCGCTCCATTCCAATACAATCCTCACTCCGCTCCATCCCAATACAATCCTCACTCCGCCGCATTCCAGTACAATCCTAACTCCGCTCCTTTCAAATACAATCCTCACTCCTCTCCATTCCAATACAATCCTCACTCCGCCCCATTCCAATACAATCCTCACTCCACTCCATCCGAATACAATCCTCACTCCTCTCCATTCCAATACAATCCTCACTCCGCCCCATTCCAATACAATCCTCACTCCTCTTCATTCCAATACAATCCTCACTCCGCCCCATTCCAATACAATCCTCACTCCACTCCATCCGAATACAATCCTCACTCCTCTCCATTCCAATACAATCCTCACTCCGCCCCATTCCAATACAATCCTCACTACACTCCATCCGAATACAATCCTCACTCCTCTCCATTCCAATACAATCCTCACTCCGCCCCATTCCAATACAATCCTCACTCCGCTCCATCCCAATACAATCCTCACTCCGCTCCATTACCAATACAATCCTCACTCCGCTCCATCACAATTCAATCCTCACTCCGCTCCATTCCAATACAATCCTCACTCCGCTCCATTCCAATACAATCCTCACTCCGATCCATCCCAATACAATCCTCACTCCACTCCACTCCAATACAATCCTCACTCCGCTCCATTCCAATACAATCCTCACTCCGCTCCATCCCAATACAATCCTCACTCAGCTCCATTCCAATACAATCCTCACTCCGCTCCATTCCAATACAATCCTCACTCCGCTCCATCCCAATACAATCCTCACTCCGCTCCATTCCAACACAATCCTCACTCCGCTCCATTCCAATACAATCCTCACTCCGCTCCATTCCAATACAATCCTCACTCCACTCCATTCCAATACAATCCTCACTCCGCACCATCCCAATACAATCCTCACTCCACACCATTCCAATACAATCCTCACTCCGCTCCATTCCAATACAATCCTCACTCCGCTCGATTCCAATACAATCCTCACTCTGCTCCATTCCAATACAATCCTCACTCCACTCCATCCCAATTCAATCCTCACTCCGGTCCATTCCAATACAATCCTCACTCCGCTCCATTCCAATACAATCCTCACTCCGCTCCATTCCAATACAATCCTCACTCCGCTCCATTCCAATACAATCCTCACTTCGCTCCATTCCAATACAATCCTCACTCCGTTCCATCCCAATACAATCCTCACTCCGCTCCATTCCAATACAATCCTCACTCCGCTCCATTCCAATACAATCCTCACTCCGCTCCATTCCAATACAATCCTCACTCCGCTCCATTCCAATACAATCCTCACTCCGCTCCATTCCAATACAATCCTCACTCCGCTCCATTCCAATACAATCCTCACTTTACTCCATTCCAATACAATCCTCACTCCGCTCCATTCCAATACAATCCTCATTACGCTCCATCCCAATACAATCCTCACTCCTCTCCATTCCAATACAATCCTCACTCCGCTCCATTCCAATGCAATCCTCACTCCTCTCCATTCCAATGCAATCTTCACTCCGCTCCATTCCAATACAATCCTCACTCCGCTCCATTCCAATACAATCCTCGCTCCGCTCCACCCAATACAATCCTCACTCTGCTGCATTCCAATACAATCCTCACTCCGCTCCATTCCAATACAATCCTCACTCCGCTCCATTCAAATACAATCCTCACTCCGCTCCATTCAAATACAATCCTCACTCCGCTCCATTTCAATACAATCCTCACTCCGCTCCATTCCAATACAATCCTCACTCCGCTCCATTCCAATACAATCCTCACTCCGCTCCATTCCGATACAATCCTCACTCCGCTCCATTCCAATACAATCCTCACTCCACTCCATTCCAATACAATCCTCACTCCGCTCCATTCCAATACTATCCTCACTCCGCTCCATTCCAATACAATCCTCACTCTACTCCATTCCAATACAATCCTCACTCCGCTCCATTCCAATACAATACTCACTCCGCTCCATCCCAATACAATCCTCACTCCGCTCCATTCCAATACAATCCTCACTCCGCTCCATCCCAATACAATCCTCACTCTGCTCCATTCCAATACAATCCTCACTCCGCTCCAACCTAATACAATCCACACTCCTCTCCATCAGATTACAGTCCTCACTCCACTCCATTCCAATACAATCCTCACTCCGCTCCATTCCAATACAATCCTCACTCCGCTCCATTCCAATACAATCCTCACTCTGCTCCATTCCTATACAATCCTCACTCCACTCCATTCCAATACAATCCTCACTCCATTCCAATACAATCCTCACTCTGGTCCATTCCAATACAATCCTCACTCCGCTCCATCCCAATACAATCCTCACTCCACTGCATCCCAATTCAATCCTCACTCCGCTCCATTCCAATACAATCCTCACTCCGCTCGATTCCAATACAATCCTCACTCTGCTCCATTCCAATACAATCCTCACTCCGCTCCATCCCAATACAATCCTCACTCCGCTCCATCCCAATTCAATCCTCACTCCGCTCCATCCCAATACAATCCTCACTCCGCTCCATTACAATACAATCCTCACTCTGCTCCATTCCAATACAATCCTCACTCCGCTCCATCCCAATACAATCCTCACTCCACTGCATCCCAATTCAATCCTCACTCCGCTCCATTCCAATACAATCCTCACTCCGCTCGATTCCAATACAATCCTCACTCTGCTCCATTCCAATACAATCCTCACTCCGCTCCATCCCAATACAATCCTCACTCCGCTCCATCCCAATTCAATCCTCACTCCGCTCCATTCCAATACAACCCTCACTCAGCTCCATCCCAATACAATCCTCACTCCTCTCCATTCCAATTCAATCCTCACTCCGCTCCATTCCAATACAATCCTCACTCCGCTCCATTCCAATACAATCCTCACTCCACTCCATCCCAACACAATCCTCACTCCGCTCCATTCCAATACAATCCTCACTCCGCTCCATTCCAATACAATCCTCACTCCGCTCCATTTCAATACAATCCTCACTCCGCTCCATTCCAATACAATCCTCACTCCGCTTCATTCCAATACAATCCTCACTCCGCTCCATCCCAATACAATTCTCACTCCGCTCCATTCCAATACAATCCTCACACCGCTCCATTCCAATACAATCCTCACTCCGCTCCATTTCAATACAATCCTCACTCCGCTCCATTCCAATACAATCCTCACTCCGCTTCATTCCAATACAATCCTCACTCCGCTCCATCCCAATACAATTCTCACTCCGCTCCATTCCAATACAATCCTCACTCCGCTCCATTCCAATACAATCCTCACTCCGCTTCATTCCAATACAATCCTCACTACGCTCCATTCCAATACAATCCTCACTCCGCTCCATCCCAATACAATCCTCACTCTGCTCCATTCCAATACAATCCTCACTCCGCTCCATTCCATTACAATCCTCACTCCACTCCATTCCAATACAATCCTCACTCTGCTCCATTTCAATACAATCCTCACTCTGCTCCATTCCAATACAATCCTCACTCCGCTCCATTCCAATACAATCCTCACTCCGCTCCATCCCAATACAATCCTCACTCCGCTCCATTCCAATACAATCCTCACTCCGTTCCATTACCAATACAATCCTCACTCCGCTCCATCACAATTCAATCCTCACTCCGCTCCATCCCAATACAATCCTCACACCGCTCCATTCCAATACAATCCTCACTCCGCTCCATTCCAATACAATCCTCACTCCGCTCCATTCCAATACAATCCTCACTCTGGTCCATTCCAACACAATCCTCACTCCGCTCCATTCCAATACAATCCTTACTCCGCTCCATTCCAATACAATCCTCACTCCACTCCATTCCAATACAATCCTCACTCCGCACCATCCCAATACAATCCTCACTCCACACCATTCCAATACAATCCTCACTCCGCACCATCCCAATACAATCCTCACTCCACTCCATTCCAATTCAATCATCACGCTGGTCCATTCCAATACAATCCTCACTCCGCTCCATCCCAATAGAATCCTCACTCCGCTCCATTCCAATACAATCCTCACTCTGCTCCATTCCAATACAATCCTCACTCCACTCCATCCCAATTCAATCCTCACTCCGCTCCATTCCAATACAATCCTCACTCCGCTCGATTCCAATACAATCCTCACTCTGCTCCATTCCAATACAATCCTCACTCCACTCCATCCCAATTCAATCCTCACTCCGCTCCATTCCAATACAATCCTCACTCCGCTCCATTCCAATACAATCCTCACTCCGCTCCATTCCAATACAATCCTCACTCCGCTCCATTCCAATACAATCCTCACTCCATTCCATTCCAATACAATCCTCACTTCGCTCCATTCCAATACAATCCTCACTCCGCTCCATCCCAATACAATCCTCACTCCGCTCCATTCCAATACAATCCTCACTCCGCTCCATTCCAATACAATCCTCACTCCGCTCCATTCCAATACAATCCTCACTCCGCTCCATTCCAATACAATCCTCATTCCGCTCCATCCCAATACAATCCTCACTCTGCTCCATTCCAATATAATCCTCACTCCGCTCCATTCCAATACAATCCTCACTACGCTCCATCCCAATACAATCCTCACTCCACTCCATTCCAATACAATCCTCACTCCGCTCCATCCCAATACAATCCTCACTCCGCTCCATCCCAATACAATCCTCACTCCGCTCCATTCCAATACAATCCTCACTCCGCTCCATTCCAATACAATCCTCACTCAGCTCCATCCCAATACAATCCTCACTCCGCTCCATTCCAATGCAATCCTCACTCCGCTCCATTCCAATACAATCCTCACTCCGCTCCATTCCGATACAATCCTCACTCCGCTCCATCCCAATACAATCCTCACTACGCACCATTCGAATACAATCCTCACTCCGCTCCATCCCAATACAATCCTCACTCCTCTCCAAACCAATACAATCCTCACTCCGCTCCATCCCAATACAATCCTCACTCCACTCCATCCGAATACAATCCTCACTCCGCTCCAATCCCAATACAATCCTCACTCTGCTGCATTCCAATACAATCCTCACTCCGCTCCATTCCAATACAATCCTCACTCCGCTCCATTCCAATACAATCCTCGCTCCGCTCCACCCAATACAATCCTCACTCCGCTCCATTCCGTTACAATCCTCACTCTGCTCTATTCCAATACAATCTTCACTCTACTCCATTCCAATACAATTCTCACTCCGCTCCATTCCAATACAATCCTCATTCCGCTCCATTTCAATACAATCCTCACTCCGCTCCATTCCAATACAATCCTCACTCTGCTCCATTCCAATACAATCCTCACTCTGCTCCATTCCGATACAATCCTCACTCCGCTCCATCCCAATACAATCCTTACTCCGCTCCATTCCAATACAATCCTCACTCCGCTTCATTCCAATACAATCCTCACTCCGCTCCATCCCAATACAATTCTCACTCCGCTCCATTCCAATACAATCCTCACTCCACTCCATCCCAACACAATCCTCACTCCGCTCCATTCCAATACAATCCTCACTCCGCTCCATTCCAATACAATCCTCACTCCGCTCCATTTCAATACAATCCTCACTCCGCTCCATTCCAATACAATCCTCACTCCGCTTCATTCCAATACAATCCTCACTCCGCTCCATCCCAATACAATTCTCACTCCGCTCCATTCCTATACAATCCTCACTCCGCTCCATCCCAACACAATCCTCACTCCGCTCCATTCCAATACAATCCTCACTCCGCTCCATTCCAATACAATCCTCACTCCGCTCCATTCCAATACAATCCTCACTACGCTCCATTCCAATACAATCCTCACTCCGCTCCATCCCAATACAATCCTCACTCTGCTCCATTCCAATACAATCCTCACTCCGCTCCATTCCATTACAATCCTCACTCCGCTCCATTCCAATACAATCCTCACTCCGCTCCATTTCAATACAATCCTCACTCTGCTCCATTCCAATACAATCCTCACTCCGCTCCATTCCAATACAATCCTCACTCCGCTCCATCCCAATACAATCCTCACTCCGCTCCATTCCAATACAATCCTCACTCCGCTCCATTCCAATACAATCCTCCCTCCGCTCCATCCCAATACAATCCTCACTCCGCTCCATTCCAATACAATCCTCACTCCGCTCCAACCCAATACAATCCTCACTCCTCTCCATCAGATTACAGTCCTCACTCCGCTCCATTCCAATACAATCCTCACTCCGCTCCATCCCAATACAATCCTCACTCTGCTCCATTCCAATACAATCCTCAGTCCGCTCCATTCCAATACAATCCTCACTCTGCTCCATTCCAATACAATCCTCACTCCTCTCCATTCCGATACAATCCTCACTCCGCTCCATTCCAATACAATCCTCACTCCGCTCCATCCCAATACAATCCTCACTCCGCTCCATTCCAATACAATCCTCACTCCGCTCCATTCCAATACAATCCTCACTCCGCTCCATCCCAATACAATCCTCACTCCGCTCCATTCCAATACAATCCTCACTCCGCTCCAACCCAATACAATCCTCACTCCTCTCCATCAGATTACAGTCCTCACTCTGCTCCATTCCAATACAATCCTCACTCTGCTCCATTCCAATACAACCCTCACTCCTCTCCATTCCAATACAATCCTCACTCCACTCCATTCCAATACAATCCTCACTCCGCTCCATTCCAATACAATCCTCACTCCGCTCCATCCCAATACAATCCTCACTCTGCTCCATCCCAATTCAATCCTCACTCCGCTCCATTCCAATACAATCCTCACTCCGCTCCATTCCAATACAATCCTCACTCCGCTCCATTCCAATACAATCCTCACTCCGCTCCATTCCAATACAATCCTCACTCCGCTCGATTTCAATACAATCCTCACTCTGCTCCATTCCAATACAATCCTCACTCTGCTCCATTCCAATACAATCCTCACTCTGCTCCATTCCAATACAATCCTCACTCCGCTCCATCCCAATACAATCCTCACTCCACTCCATCCCAATTCAATCCTCACTCCGCTCCATTCCAATACAATCCTCACTCCGCTCCATTCCAATACAATCCTCACTCCGCTCCATTCCAATACAATCCTCACTCCGCTCCATTCCAATACAATCCTCACTCCGCTCGATTTCAATACAATCCTCACTCTGCTCCATTCCAATACAGTCCTCACTCTGCTCCATTCCAATACAATCCTCACTCCACTCCATCCCAATACAATCCTCACTCCACTCCATCCCAATTCAATCCTCACTCCGCTCCATTCCAATACAATCTTCACTCCGCTCCATTCCAATACAATCCTCACTCCGCTCCATCCCAATAAAATCCTCACTCCTCTCCATCCCAATTCAATCCTCACTCCGCACCATTCCAATACAATCCTCACTCCGCTCCATCCCAATACAATCCTCACTCCTCTCCATTCCAATACAATCCTCACTCCGCTGCATCCCAATACAATCCTCACTCCTCTCCATTCCAATACAATCCTCACTCCTCTCCATTCCAATGCAATCCTCACTCCACTCCATTCCAATACAATCCTCACTCCACTCCATCCCAATACAATCCTCACTCTGCTGCATTCCAATACAATGCTCACTCCGCTCCATTCCAATACAATCATCACTCCGCTCCATTCCAATACAATCCTCACTCCGCTCCATTCCCAATACAATCCTCACTCTGCTCCATTCCAATACAATCCTCACTCCGCTCCATTCCCAGTACAATTCTCACTCTGCTCCATTCTAATACAATCCTCACTCTGCTCCATTCCAATACAATCCTCACTCTTCTCCATTCCAATACAATCCTCACTCCGCTCCATTCCCAATACAATCCTCACTCTGCTCCATTCCAATACAATACTCACTCCGCTCCATTCCCAGTACAATCCTCACTCTGCTCCATTCCAATACAATCCTCACTCCGCTCCATTCCAATACAATCCTCACTCAGCTATATTCCAATACAATCCTCACTCCCCTCCATTCCAACAAAATCCTCACTCCGCTCCATTCCAATACAAGCCTCCCTCCTCTCCATTCCAATACAATCCTCACTCCGCTCCATTCCAATACAATCCTCAATCCGCTCCATCCCAGTACAATCCTCACTCCGCTCCATTCCAATACAATCCTCACTCCTCTCCATTCCAATACAATACTCACTCCGCTCCATCCCAATACAATCCTCACTCCACTCCATTCTCATACAATCCTCACTCCACTCCATTCCAACACAATGCTCACTCCGCTCCATTCCAGTACAATCCCAATCCTCACTCCGCTCCATTCCAATACAATCCTCACTCCTCTCCATTCCAGGACAATCCCAATACTCACTCCACTCCATTCCAACACAATGCTCACTCCGCTCCATTCCAGTACAATCCCAATCCTCACTCCACTCCATTCCAATACAATCCTCAATCCGCTCCATCCCAGTACAATCCTCACTCCACTCCATTCCAATACAATCCTCACTCCGCTTCATTCCAATACAATCCTCACTCCGCTCCATTCCAATACAATCCTCACTCCGCTCCATTCCAATACAATCCTCACTCCGCTCCATTCCAATACAATCCGCACTCCGCTTCATTCCAATACAATCCTCACTCCGCTTCATTCCAATACAATCCTCACTCCGCTCCATTCCAATACAATCCTCACTCCGCTCCATTCCAATACAATCCTCACTCCGCTCCATTCCAATACAATCCTCACTCCGCTCCAATGCCAATACAATCCTCACTCCGCTCCATTCCAATACAATCCTCACTCCGCTCCATTCCAATACAATCCTCACTCCGCTCCATTCCAATATAATCCTCACTCCGCTCCATTCCAATACAATCCTCACTCCGCTCCAATGCCAATACAATCCTCACTCCGCTGCATTCCAAATCAATCCTCACTCCGCTCCATTCCAATACAATCCTCACTCTGCTCCATTCCAATACAATCCTCACTCCGCTCCATTCCAATACAATCCTCACTCCACTCCATTCCAATACAATCCTCACTCCGCTCCATTCCAATACAATCCTCACTCCATTCCATTACCAATACAATCCTCACTCCGCTCCATCCCAATACAATCCTCACTCCACTCCATTCCAATACAATCCTCACTCCGCTCCATTCCAATACAGTCCTCACTTCGCTCCATTCCAATACAATCCTCTCTCCGCTCCATCACAATTCAATCCTCACTCCGCTCCATTCCAATAAAATCCTCACTCCGCTCCATTCCAATACAATCCTCAATCCGCTCCATCTCAATACAATCCTCACTCCGCTCCAATCCCAATACAATCCTCACTCTGCTGCATTCCAATACAATCCTCACTCCACTCCATTCCAATACAATCCTCACTCCGCTCCATCCCAATACAATCCTCACTCTGGTCCATTCCAATACAATCCTCACTCCGCTCCATCCTAATACAATCCTCACTCCGCTCCATTCCAATACAATCCTCACTCTGCTCCATTCCAATGCAATCCTCACTCCGCTCCATCCCAATACAATCCTCACTCCACTCCATCCCAATTCAATCCTCACTCCTCTAAATTCCAATACAATCCTCACTCCGCTCGATTCCAATACAATCCTCACTCTGCTCCATTCCAATACAATCCTCACTCCGCTCCATCCCAATACAATCCTCACTCCGCTCCATCCCAATTCAATCCTCACTCCGCTCCATCCCAATACAATCCTCCCTCCTCTCCATTCCAATTCAATCCTCACTCCGCTCCATTCCAATACAATCCTCACTCCGCTCCATTCCAATACAATCCTCACTCCGCTCCATCCCAATACAATCCTCACTCCGCCCCATTCCAGTACAATCCTAACTCCGCTCCATTCCAATACAATCCTCACTCCGCTCCATTCCAATACAATCCTCACTCCGCTCGATTCCAATACAATCCTCACTCTGCTCCATTCCAATACAATCCTCACTCCGCTCCATCCGAATACAATCCTCACTCCTCTCCATTCCAATACAATCCTCACTCCGCCCCATTCCAATACAATCCTCACTCCGCTCCATTCCAATACAATCCTCACTCCGTTCCATTACCAATACAATCCTCACTCCGCTCCATCACAATTCAATCCTCACTCCGCTCCATCCCAATACAATCCTCACTCCGCTCCATTCCAATACAATCCTCACTCCGCTCCATTCCAACACAATCCTCACTCCGCTCCATTCCAATACAATCCTTACTCCGCTCCATTCCAATACAATCCTCACTCCACTCCATTCCAATACAATCCTCACTCCGCACCATCCCAATACAATCCTCACTCCACACCATTCCAATACAATCCTCACTCCGCACCATCCCAATACAATCCTCACTCCACTCCATTCCAATACAATCCTCACTCTGGTCCATTCCAATACAATCCTCACTCCGCTCCATCCCAATACAATCCTCACTCCGCTCCATTCCAATACAATCCTCACTCCGCTCCATTCCAATACAATCCTCACTCCGCTCCATTCCAATACAATCCTCTCTCCGCTCCATCCCAATACAATCCTCACTCCGCTCCATCCCAATACAATCCTCACTCCGCTCCATTCCAATACAATCCTCACTCCGCTCCATTCCAATACAATCCTCACTCCGCTCCATCCCAATACAATCCTCACTCCGCTCCATTCCAATGCAATCCTCACTCCGCTCCATTCCAATACAATCCTCACTGCGCTCCATTCCAATACAATCCTCACTCCGCTCCATTCCAATACAATCCTCACGCCGCTCCATTCCAATACAATCCTCACTCCGCTCCATTCCAATACAATCCTCACTCCGCTCCATCCCAATACAATCCTCAGTCCGCTCGAACCCAATACAATCCTCACTCCTCTCCATCAGATTACAGTCCTCACTCCACTCCATTCCAATACAATCCTCACTCCGCTCCATTCCAATACAATCCTCACTCCGCTCCATTCCAATACAATCCTCACTCCGCTCCATCCCAATACAATCCTCACTCCGCTCCCTCCCAATACAATCCTCACTCCGCTCCATTCCAATACAATCCTCACTCCGCTCCATTCCAATACAATCCTCACTCCGCTCCATCCCAATACAATCCTCACTCCGCTCCATTCCAATGCAATCCTCACTCCGCTCCATTCCAATTCAATCCTCACTCCGCTCCATTCCAATACAATCCTCACTCCGCTCCATTCCAATACAATCCTCACGCCGCTCCATTCCAATACAATCCTCACTCCGCTCCATTCCAATACAATCCTCACTCCGCTCCATCCCAATACAATCCTCAGTCCGCTCGAACCCAAAACAATCCTCACTCCGCTCCATTCCAATACAATCCTCACTCTGCTCCATTCCAATACAATCCTCACTCTGCTCCATTCCTATACAATCCTCACTCCACTCCATTCCAATACAACCCTCACTCCATTCCAATACAATCCTCACTCTGGTCCATTCCAATACAATCCTCACTCCGCTCCATGCCAATACAATCCTCACTCCGCTCCATTCCAATACAATCCTCACTCCGCTCCATTCCAATACAATCCTCACTCTGCTCCATTCCTATACAATCCTCACTCCACTCCATTCCAATACAACCCTCACTCCATTCCAATACAATCCTCACTCTGGTCCATTCCAATACAATCCTCACTCCGCTCCATCCCAATACAATCCTCACTCCGCTCCATTCCAATACAATCCTCACTCTGCTCCATTCCAATACAATCCTCACTCCACTCCATCCCAATTCAATCCTCACTCCGCTCCATTCCAATACAATCCTCACTCCGCTCGATTCCAATACAATCCTCACTCTGCTCCATTCCAATACAATCCTCACTCCGCTCCATTCCAATACAATCCTCACTCCGCTCCATTCCAATACAATCCTCACTCCGCTCCATTCCAATACAATCCTCACTCCATTCCATTCCAATACAATCCTCACTCCGCTCCATTCCAATACAATCCTCACTCCGCTCCATCCCAATACAATCCTCACTCCGCTCCATTCCAATACAATCCTCACTCCGCTCCATGCCAATACAATCCTCACTCCGCTCCATTCCAATACAATCCTCACTCCGCTCCATTCCAATACACTCCTCAATCCGCTCCATCCCAATACAATCCTCACTCCGCTCCATTCCAATACAATCCTCACTCCGCTCCATTCCAATACAATCCTCACTCCGCTCCATTCCAATACAATCCTCACTCTACTCCATTCCAATACAATCCGCACTCGCTCCATTCCAATACAATCCTCACTACGCTCCATCCCAATACAATCCTCACTCCACTCCATTCCAATACAGTCCTCACTCCGCTCCATTCCAATACAATCCTCACTCCGCTCCATCCCAATACAATCCTCACTCCACTCCATTCCAATACAATCCTCACTCTGCTCCAACCCAATACAATCCTCACTCATCTCCATCAGATTACAGTCCTCACTCCGCTCCATTCCAATACAATCCTCACTCCGCTCCATTCCAATACAATCCTCACTCCGCTCCATTCCAATACAATCCTCACTCCGCTCCATTCCAATACAATCCTCACTCCGCTCCATTCCAATACAATCCTCACTCCGCTCCATTCCAATACAATCCTCACTCCGCTCCATTCCAATACAATCCTCACTCCGCTCCATTCCAATACAATCCTCAGTCCGCTCCATTCCAATACAATCCTCACTCTGCTCCATTCCAATACAATCCTCACTCCGCTCCATTCCAATACAATCCTCACTCTGCTCCATTCCAATACAATCCTCACTCCTCTCCATTCCGATACAATCCTCACTCCGCTCCATTCCAATACAATCCTCACTCCGCTCCATTCCGATACAATCCTCACTCCGCTCCATCCCAATACAATCCTCACTACGCACCATTCCAATACAATCCTCACTCCGCTCCATCCCAATACAATCCTCACTCCTCTCCATTCCAATACAATCCTCACTCCGCTCCATTCCAATACAATCCTCACTCTGCTCCATTCCAATACAATCCTCACTCCTCTCCATTCCGATACAATCCTCACTCCGCTCCATTCCAATACAATCCTCACTCCGCTCCATTCCGATACAATCCTCACTCCGCTCCATCCCAATACAATCCTCACTACGCACCATTCCAATACAATCCTCACTCCGCTCCATCCCAATACAATCCTCACTCCTCTCCATTCCAATACAATCCTAACTCCGCTCCTTTCCAATACAATCCTCACTCCTCTCCATTCCAATACAATCCTCACTCCGCCCCATTCCAATACAATCCTCACTCCACTCCATCCGAATACAATCCTCACTCCGCTCCAATCCCAATACAATCCTCACTCTGCTGCATTCCAATACAATCCTCACTCCGCTCCATTCCAATACAATCCTCACTCCGCTCCATTCCAATACAATCCTCGCTCCGCTCCACCCAATACAATCCTCACTCCGCTCCATTCCGTTACAATCCTCACTCTGCTCTATTCCAATACAATCTTCACTCTACTCCATTCCAATACAATTCTCACTCCGCTCCATTCCAATACAATCCTCACTCCGCTCCATTTCAATACAATCCTCACTCCGCTCCATTCCAATACAATCCTCACTCCGCTCCATTCCAATACAATCCTCACTACGCTCCATCCCATTACAATCCTCACTCCTCTCCATTCCAATACAATCCTCACTCCGCTCCATTCCAATACAATCCTCACTCCTCTCCATTCCAATGCAATCTTCACTCCGCTCAATTCCACTACAATCCTCACTCCGCTCCATTCCAATACAATCCTTACTCCGCTCCATCCCAATTCAATCCTCACTCTGCTCCATTCCTATACAATCCTCACTCCACTCCATTCGAATACAATCCTCACTCCATTCCAATACAATCCTCACTCTAGTCCATTCCAATACAATCCTCACTCCGCTCCATCCCAATACAATCCTCACTCTGCTCCATTCCAATACAATCCTCACTCCGCTCCATCCCAATACAATCCTCACTCCGTTCCATCCCAATTCAATCCTCACTCCGCTCCATCCCAATACAATCCTCCCTCCTCTCCATTCCAATTCAATCCTCACTCCGCTCCATTCCAATACAATCCTCACTCCGCTCCATCCCAATACAATCCTCACTCCGCCCCATTCCAGTACAATCCTAACTCCGCTCCATTCCAATACAATCCTCACTCCGCTCCATTCCAATAGAATCCTCACTCCGCTCGATACAATCCTCACTCTGCTCCATTCCAATACAATCCTCACTCCACTCCATCCGAATACAATCCTCACTCCTCTCCATTCCAATACAATCCTCACTCCGCCCCATTCCAATACAATCCTCACTCCGCTCCATTCCAATACAATCCTCACTCCGTTCCATTACCAATACAATCCTCACTCCGCTCCATCACAATTCAATCCTCATTCCGCTCCATCCCAATACAATCCTCACACCGCTCCATTCCAATACAATCCTCACTCCGCTCCATTCCAACACAATCCTCACTCCGCTCCATTCCAATACAATCCTTACTCCGCTCCATTCCAATACAATCCTCACTCCGCTCCATTCCAATACAATCCTCACTCCGCACCATCCCAATACAATCCTCACTCCACACCATTCCAATACAATCCTCACTCCGCACCATCCCAATACAATCCTCACTCCACTCCATTCCAATACAATCCTCACTCTGGTCCATTCCAATACAATCCTCACTCCGCTCCATCCCAATACAATCCTCACTCTGCTCCATTCCGATACAATCCTCACTCTGCTCCATTCCAATACAATCCTCACTCCACTCCATCCCAATTCAATCCTCACTCCGCTCCATTCCAATACAATCCTCACTCCGCTCGATTCCAATACAATCCTCACTCTGCTCCATTCCAATACAATCCTCACTCCACTCCATCCCAATTCAATCCTCACTCCGCTCCATTCCAATACAATCCTCACTCCGCTCCATTCCAATACAATCCTCACTCCGCTCCATTCCAATACAATCTTCACTGCGCTCCATTCCAATACAATCCTCACTCCATTCCATTCCAATACAATCCTCACTTCGCTCCATTCCAATACAATCCTCACTCCGCTCCATCCCAATACAATCCTCACTCCGCTCCATTCCAATACAATCCTCACTCCGCTCCATTCCAATACAATCCTCACTCCGCTCCATTCCAATACAATCCTCACTCCGCTCCATTCCAATACAATCCTCACTCCGCTCCATCCCAATACAATCCTCACTCTGCTCCATTCCAATATAATCCTCACTCCGCTCCATTCCAATACAATCCTCACTACGCTCCATCCCAATACAATCCTCACTCTGCTCCATTCCAATACAATCCTCACTCTGCTCCATTCCAATACAATCCTCACTCCACTCCATTCCAAAACAATCCTCACTCCGGTCCATTCCAATACAATCCTCACTCTTCTCCATTCCAATACAATCCTCATTCCGCTCCATTCCAATACAATCCTCACTCAGCTCCATTCCAATACAATCCTCACTCAGCTCTATTCCAATACAATCCTCACTCCCCTCCATTCCAACAAAATCCTCATTCCGCTCCATTCCAATACAATCCTCCCTCCTCTCCATTCCAATACAATCCTCACTCCGCTCCATTCCAATACAATCCTCAATCCGCTCCATCCCAGTACAATCCTCACTCCGCTCCATTCCAATACAATCCTCACTCCGCTCCATTCCAATACAATCCTCACTCCGCTCCATCCCAATACAATCCTCATTCCACTCCATTCTCATACAATCCTCACTCCACTCCATTCCAACACAATGCTCACTCCGCTCCATTCCAGTACAATCTCAATCCTCACTCCGCTCCATTCCAATACAATCCTCACTCCTCTCCATTCCAGGACAATCCCAATACTCACTCCACTCCATTCCAACACAATGCTCACTCCGCTCCATTCCAGTACAATCCCAATCCTCACTCCACTCCATTCCAATACAATCCTCAATCCGCTCCATCCCAGTACAATCCTCACTCCGCTCCATTCCAATACAATCCTCACTCCGCTCCATCCCAATACAATCCTCAGTCCGCTCGAACCCAAAACAATCCTCACTCCTCTCCATCAGATTACAGTCCTCACTCCACTCCATTCCAATACAATCCTCACTCCGCTCCATTCCCAATACAATCCTCACTCTGCTCCATTCCAATACAATCCTCACTCCGCTCCATTCCCAGTACAATCCTCACTCTGCTCCATTCTAATACAATCCTCACTCTGCTCCATTCCAATACAATCCTCACTCTGCTCCATTCCAATACAATCCTCACTCTTCTCCATTCCAATACAATCCTCACTCCGCTCCATTCCCAATACAATCCTCACTCTGCTCCATTCCAATACAATACTCACTCCGCTCCATTCCCAGTACAATCCTCACTCTGCTCCATTCCAATACAATCCTCACTCCGCTCCATTCCAATACAATCCTCACTCAGCTATATTCCAATACAATCCTCACTCCCCTCCATTCCAACAAAATCCTCACTCCGCTCCATTCCAATACAAGCCTCCCTCCTCTCCATTCCAATACAATCCTCACTCCGCTCCATTCCAATACAATCCTCAATCCGCTCCATCCCAGTACAATCCTCACTCCGCTCCATTCCAATACAATCCTCACTCCTCTCCATTCCAATACAATACTCACTCCGCTCCATCCCAATACAATCCTCACTCCACTCCATTCTCATACAATCCTCACTCCACTCCATTCCAACACAATGCTCACTCCGCTCCATTCCAGTACAATCCCAATCCTCACTCCGCTCCATTCCAATACAATCCTCACTCCTCTCCATTCCAGGACAATCCCAATACTCACTCCACTCCATTCTCATACAATCCTCACTCCACTCCATTCCAACACAATGCTCACTCCGCTCCATTCCAGTACAATCTCAATCCTCACTCCGCTCCATTCCAATACAATCCTCACTCCGCTCCATCCCAATACAATCCTCATTCCACTCCATTCTCATACAATCCTCACTCCACTCCATTCCAACACAATGCTCACTCCGCTCCATTCCAGTACAATCTCAATCCTCACTCCGCTCCATTCCAATACAATCCTCACTCCTCTCCATTCCAGGACAATCCCAATACTCACTCCACTCCATTCCAACACAATGCTCACTCCGCTCCATTCCAGTACAATCCCAATCCTCACTCCACTCCATTCCAATACAATCCTCAATCCGCTCCATCCCAGTACAATCCTCACTCCGCTCCATTCCAATACAATCCTCACTCCGCTCCATCCCAATACAATCCTCAGTCCGCTCGAACCCAAAACAATCCTCACTCCTCTCCATCAGATTACAGTCCTCACTCCACTCCATTCCAATACAATCCTCACTCCGCTCCATTCCCAATACAATCCTCACTCTGCTCCATTCCAATACAATCCTCACTCCGCTCCATTCCCAGTACAATCCTCACTCTGCTCCATTCTAATACAATCCTCACTCTGCTCCATTCCAATACAATCCTCACTCTTCTCCATTCCAATACAATCCTCACTCCGCTCCATTCCCAATACAATCCTCACTCTGCTCCATTCCAATACAATACTCACTCCGCTCCATTCCCAGTACAATCCTCACTCTGCTCCATTCCAATACAATCCTCACTCCGCTCCATTCCAATACAATCCTCACTCAGCTATATTCCAATACAATCCTCACTCCCCTCCATTCCAACAAAATCCTCACTCCGCTCCATTCCAATACAAGCCTCCCTCCTCTCCATTCCAATACAATCCTCACTCCGCTCCATTCCAATACAATCCTCAATCCGCTCCATCCCAGTACAATCCTCACTCCGCTCCATTCCAATACAATCCTCACTCCTCTCCATTCCAATACAATACTCACTCCGCTCCATCCCAATACAATCCTCACTCCACTCCATTCTCATACAATCCTCACTCCACTCCATTCCAACACAATGCTCACTCCGCTCCATTCCAGTACAATCCCAATCCTCACTCCGCTCCATTCCAATACAATCCTCACTCCTCTCCATTCCAGGACAATCCCAATACTCACTCCACTCCATTCCAACACAATGCTCACTCCGCTCCATTCCAGTACAATCCCAATCCTCACTCCACTCCATTCCAATACAATCCTCAATCCGCTCCATCCCAGTACAATCCTCACTCCACTCCATTCCAATACAATCCTCACTCCGCTTCATTCCAATACAATCCTCACTCCGCTCCATTCCAATACAATCCTCACTCCGCTCCATTCCAATACAATCCTCACTCCGCTCCATTCCAATACAATCCGCACTCCGCTTCATTCCAATACAATCCTCACTCCGCTTCATTCCAATACAATCCTCACTCCGCTCCATTCCAATACAATCCTCACTCCGCTCCATTCCAATACAATCCTCACTCCGCTCCATTCCAATACAATCCTCACTCCGCTCCAATGGTAATACAATCCTCACTCCGCTCCATTCCAATACAATCCTCACTCCGCTCC
The DNA here is from genome assembly GCA_037974335.1 of Prionace glauca. Lineage (NCBI taxonomy): Eukaryota > Metazoa > Chordata > Chondrichthyes > Carcharhiniformes > Carcharhinidae > Prionace > Prionace glauca. The sequence goes on from JBBMRE010000074.1 coordinate 66,600, forward strand.
ATTCCAATACAATCCTCACTCCGCTCCATTCCAATACAATCCTCACTCCGCTCCATTCCAATACAATCCTCACTCCGCTCCAATGCCAATACAATCCTCACTCCGCTGCATTCCAAATCAATCCTCACTCCGCTCCATTCCAATACAATCCTCACTCTGCTCCATTCCAATACAATCCTCACTCCGCTCCATTCCAATACAATCCTCACTCCACTCCATTCCAATACAATCCTCACTCCGCTCCATTCCAATACAATCCTCACTCCATTCCATTACCAATACAATCCTCACTCCGCTCCATCCCAATACAATCCTCACTCCACTCCATTCCAATACAATCCTCACTCCGCTCCATTCCAATACAGTCCTCACTCCGCTCCATCACAATTCAATCCTCACTCCGCTCCATTCCAATAAAATCCTCACTCCGCTCCATTCCAATACAATCCTCAATCCGCTCCATCTCAATACAATCCTCACTCCGCTCCAATCCCAATACAATCCTCACTCTGCTGCATTCCAATACAATCCTCACTCCACTCCATTCCAATACAATCCTCACTCCGCTCCATCCCAATACAATCCTCACTCTGGTCCATTCCAATACAATCCTCACTCCGCTCCATCCTAATACAATCCTCACTCCGCTCCATTCCAATACAATCCTCACTCTGCTCCATTCCAATGCAATCCTCACTCCGCTCCATCCCAATACAATCCTCACTCCACTCCATCCCAATTCAATCCTCACTCCTCTAAATTCCAATACAATCCTCACTCCGCTCGATTCCAATACAATCCTCACTCTGCTCCATTCCAATACAATCCTCACTCCGCTCCATCCCAATACAATCCTCACTCCGCTCCATCCCAATTCAATCCTCACTCCGCTCCATCCCAATACAATCCTCCCTCCTCTCCATTCCAATTCAATCCTCACTCCGCTCCATTCCAATACAATCCTCACTCTGCTCCATTCCAATACAATCCTCACTCCGCTCCATCCCAATACAATCCTCACTCCGCCCCATTCCAGTACAATCCTAACTCCGCTCCATTCCAATACAATCCTCACTCCGCTCCATTCCAATACAATCCTCACTCCGCTCGATTCCAATACAATCCTCACTCTGCTCCATTCCAATACAATCCTCACTCCGCTCCATCCGAATACAATCCTCACTCCTCTCCATTCCAATACAATCCTCACTCCGCCCCATTCCAATACAATCCTCACTCCGCTCCATTCCAATACAATCCTCACTCCGTTCCATTACCAATACAATCCTCACTCCGCTCCATCACAATTCAATCCTCACTCCGCTCCATCCCAATACAATCCTCACACCGCTCCATTCCAATACAATCCTCACTCCGCTCCATTCCAATACAATCCTCACTCCGCTCCATTCCAATACAATCCTCACTCCGCTCCATTCCAACACAATCCTCACTCCGCTCCATTCCAATACAATCCTTACTCCGCTCCATTCCAATACAATCCTCACTCCACTCCATTCCAATACAATCCTCACTCCGCACCATCCCAATACAATCCTCACTCCACACCATTCCAATACAATCCTCACTCCGCACCATCCCAATACAATCCTCACTCCACTCCATTCCAATACAATCCTCACTCTGGTCCATTCCAATACAATCCTCACTCCGCTCCATCCCAATACAATCCTCACTCCGCTCCATTCCAATACAATCCTCACTCCGCTCCATTCCAATACAATCCTCACTCCGCTCCATTCCAATACAATCCTCTCTCCGCTCCATCCCAATACAATCCTCACTCCGCTCCATCCCAATACAATCCTCACTCCGCTCCATTCCAATACAATCCTCACTCCGCTCCATTCCAATACAATCCTCACTCCGCTCCATCCCAATACAATCCTCACTCCGCTCCATTCCAATGCAATCCTCACTCCGCTCCATTCCAATACAATCCTCACTCCGCTCCATTCCAATACAATCCTCACTCCGCTCCATTCCAATACAATCCTCACGCCGCTCCATTCCAATACAATCCTCACTCCGCTCCATTCCAATACAATCCTCACTCCGCTCCATCCCAATACAATCCTCAGTCCGCTCGAACCCAATACAATCCTCACTCCTCTCCATCAGATTACAGTCCTCACTCCACTCCATTCCAATACAATCCTCACTCCGCTCCATTCCAATACAATCCTCACTCCGCTCCATTCCAATACAATCCTCACTCCGCTCCATCCCAATACAATCCTCACTCCGCTCCCTCCCAATACAATCCTCACTCCGCTCCATTCCAATACAATCCTCACTCCGCTCCATTCCAATACAATCCTCACTCCGCTCCATCCCAATACAATCCTCACTCCGCTCCATTCCAATGCAATCCTCACTCCGCTCCATTCCAATTCAATCCTCACTCCGCTCCATTCCAATACAATCCTCACTCCGCTCCATTCCAATACAATCCTCACGCCGCTCCATTCCAATACAATCCTCACTCCGCTCCATTCCAATACAATCCTCACTCCGCTCCATCCCAATACAATCCTCAGTCCACTCGAACCCAAAACAATCCTCACTCCTCTCCATCAGATTACAGTCCTCACTCCACTCCATTCCAATACAATCCTCACTCCGCTCCATTCCAATACAATCCTCACTCTGCTCCATTCCTATACAATCCTCACTCCACTCCATTCCAATACAACCCTCACTCCATTCCAATACAATCCTCACTCTGGTCCATTCCAATACAATCCTCACTCCGCTCCATCCCAATACAATCCTCACTCCGCTCCATTCCAATACAATCCTCACTCTGCTCCATTCCAATACAATCCTCACTCCACTCCATCCCAATTCAATCCTCACTCCGCTCCATTCCAATACAATCCTCACTCCGCTCGATTCCAATACAATCCTCACTCCGCTCCATTCCCAATACAATCCTCACTCTGCTCCATTCCAATACAATACTCACTCCGCTCCATTCCCAGTACAATCCTCACTCTGCTCCATTCCAATACAATCCTCACTCCGCTCCATTCCAATACAATCCTCACTCAGCTATATTCCAATACAATCCTCACTCCCCTCCATTCCAACAAAATCCTCACTCCGCTCCATTCCAATACAAGCCTCCCTCCTCTCCATTCCAATACAATCCTCACTCCGCTCCATTCCAATACAATCCTCAATCCGCTCCATCCCAGTACAATCCTCACTCCGCTCCATTCCAATACAATCCTCACTCCTCTCCATTCCAATACAATACTCACTCCGCTCCATCCCAATACAATCCTCACTCCACTCCATTCTCATACAATCCTCACTCCACTCCATTCCAACACAATGCTCACTCCGCTCCATTCCAGTACAATCCCAATCCTCACTCCGCTCCATTCCAATACAATCCTCACTCCTCTCCATTCCAGGACAATCCCAATACTCACTCCACTCCATTCTCATACAATCCTCACTCCACTCCATTCCAACACAATGCTCACTCCGCTCCATTCCAGTACAATCTCAATCCTCACTCCGCTCCATTCCAATACAATCCTCACTCCGCTCCATCCCAATACAATCCTCATTCCACTCCATTCTCATACAATCCTCACTCCACTCCATTCCAACACAATGCTCACTCCGCTCCATTCCAGTACAATCTCAATCCTCACTCCGCTCCATTCTAATACAATCCTCACTCCTCTCCATTCTAATACAATCCTCACTCCGCTCCATTCCAATACAATCCTCACTCCTCTCCATTCCAGGACAATCCCAATACTCACTCCACTCCATTCCAACACAATGCTCACTCCGCTCCATTCCAGTACAATCCCAATCCTCACTCCACTCCATTCCAATACAATCCTCAATCCGCTCCATCCCAGTACAATCCTCACTCCGCTCCATTCCAATACAATCCTCACTCCGCTCCATCCCAATACAATCCTCAGTCCGCTCGAACCCAAAACAATCCTCACTCCTCTCCATCAGATTACAGTCCTCACTCCACTCCATTCCAATACAATCCTCACTCCGCTCCATTCCCAATACAATCCTCACTCTGCTCCATTCCAATACAATCCTCACTCCGCTCCATTCCCAGTACAATCCTCACTCTGCTCCATTCTAATACAATCCTCACTCTGCTCCATTCCAATACAATCCTCACTCTTCTCCATTCCAATACAATCCTCACTCCGCTCCATTCCCAATACAATCCTCACTCTGCTCCATTCCAATACAATACTCACTCCGCTCCATTCCCAGTACAATCCTCACTCTGCTCCATTCCAATACAATCCTCACTCCGCTCCATTCCAATACAATCCTCACTCAGCTATATTCCAATACAATCCTCACTCCCCTCCATTCCAACAAAATCCTCACTCCGCTCCATTCCAATACAAGCCTCCCTCCTCTCCATTCCAATACAATCCTCACTCCGCTCCATTCCAATACAATCCTCAATCCGCTCCATCCCAGTACAATCCTCACTCCGCTCCATTCCAATACAATCCTCACTCCTCTCCATTCCAATACAATACTCACTCCGCTCCATCCCAATACAATCCTCACTCCACTCCATTCTCATACAATCCTCACTCCACTCCATTCCAACACAATGCTCACTCCGCTCCATTCCAGTACAATCCCAATCCTCACTCCGCTCCATTCCAATACAATCCTCACTCCTCTCCATTCCAGGACAATCCCAATACTCACTCCACTCCATTCCAACACAATGCTCACTCCGCTCCATTCCAGTACAATCCCAATCCTCACTCCACTCCATTCCAATACAATCCTCAATCCGCTCCATCCCAGTACAATCCTCACTCCACTCCATTCCAATACAATCCTCACTCCGCTTCATTCCAATACAATCCTCACTCCGCTCCATTCCAATACAATCCTCACTCCGCTCCATTCCAATACAATCCTCACTCCGCTCCATTCCAATACAATCCTCACTCCGCTCCATTCCAATACAATCCTCACTCCGCTCCATTCCAATACAATCCTCACTCCGCTCCATTCCAATACAATCCTCACTCCGCTTCATTCCAATACAATCCTCACTCCGCTCCATTCCAATACAATCCTCACTCCGCTCCATTCCAATACAATCCTCACTCCGCTCCATTCCAATACAATCCTCACTCCGCTCCATTCCAATACAATCCGCACTCCGCTTCATTCCAATACAATCCTCACTCCGCTCCATTCCAATACAATCCTCACTCCGCTCCATTCCAATACAATCCTCACTCCGCTCCATTCCAATACAATCCTCACTCCGCTCCAATGGTAATACAATCCTCACTCCGCTCCATTCCAATACAATCCTCACTCCGCTCCATTCCAATACAATCCTCACTCCGCTCCATTCCAATACAATCCTCACTCCGCTCCATTCCAATACAATCCTCACTCCGCTCCAATGCCAATACAATCCTCACTCCGCTGCATTCCAAATCAATCCTCACTCCGCTCCATTCCAATACAATCCTCACTCTGCTCCATTCCAATACAATCCTCACTCCGCTCCATTCCAATACAATCCTCACTCCGCTCCATTCCAATACAATCCTCACTCCGCTCCATTCCAATACAATCCTCACTCCATTCCATTACCAATACAATCCTCACTCCGCTCCATCCCAATACAATCCTCACTCCACTCCATTCCAATACAATCCTCACTCCGCTCCATTCCAATACAGTCCTCACTTCGCTCCATTCCAATACAATCCTCTCTCCGCTCCATCACAATTCAATCCTCACTCCGCTCCATTCCAATAAAATCCTCACTCCGCTCCATTCCAATACAATCCTCAATCCGCTCCATCTCAATACAATCCTCACTCCGCTCCAATCCCAATACAATCCTCACTCTGCTGCATTCCAATACAATCCTCACTCCACTCCATTCCAATACAATCCTCACACCGCTCCATCCCAATACAATCCTCACTCTGGTCCATTCCAATACAATCCTCACTCCGCTCCATCCTAATACAATCCTCACTCCGCTCCATTCCAATACAATCCTCACTCTGCTCCATTCCAATGCAATCCTCACTCCGCTCCATCCCAATACAATCCTCACTCCACTCCATCCCAATTCAATCCTCACTCCTCTAAATTCCAATACAATCCTCACTCCGCTCGATTCCAATACAATCCTCACTCTGCTCCATTCCAATACAATCCTCACTCCGCTCCATCCCAATACAATCCTCACTCCGCTCCATCCCAATTCAATCCTCACTCCGCTCCATCCCAATACAATCCTCCCTCCTCTCCATTCCAATTCAATCCTCACTCCGCTCCATTCCAATACAATCCTCACTCTGCTCCATTCCAATACAATCCTCACTCCGCTCCATCCCAATACAATCCTCACTCCGCCCCATTCCAGTACAATCCTAACTCCGCTCCATTCCAATACAATCCTCACTCCGCTCCATTCCAATACAATCCTCACTCCGCTCGATTCCAATACAATCCTCACTCTGCTCCATTCCAATACAATCCTCACTCCGCTCCATCCGAATACAATCCTCACTCCTCTCCATTCCAATACAATCCTCACTCCGCCCCATTCCAATAAAATCCTCACTCCGCTCCATTCCAATACAATCCTCACTCCGTTCCATTACCAATACAATCCTCACTCCGCTCCATCACAATTCAATCCTCACTCCGCTCCATCCCAATACAATCCTCACACCGCTCCATTCCAATACAATCCTCACTCCGCTCCATTCCAATACAATCCTCACTCCGCTCCATTCCAATACAATCCTCACTCCGCTCCATTCCAACACAATCCTCACTCCGCTCCATTCCAATACAATCCTTACTCCGCTCCATTCCAATACAATCCTCACTCCACTCCATTCCAATACAATCCTCACTCCGCACCATCCCAATACAATCCTCACTCCACACCATTCCAATACAATCCTCACTCCGCACCATCCCAATACAATCCTCACTCCACTCCATTCCAATACAATCCTCACTCTGGTCCATTCCAATACAATCCTCACTCCGCTCCATCCCAATACAATCCTCACTCCGCTCCATTCCAATACAATCCTCACTCCGCTCCATTCCAATACAATCCTCACTCCGCTCCATTCCAATACAATCCTCTCTCCGCTCCATCCCAATACAATCCTCACTCCGCTCCATCCCAATACAATCCTCACTCCGCTCCATTCCAATACAATCCTCACTCCGCTCCATTCCAATACAATCCTCACTCCGCTCCATCCCAATACAATCCTCACTCCGCTCCATTCCAATGCAATCCTCACTCCGCTCCATTCCAATACAATCCTCACTCCGCTCCATTCCAATACAATCCTCACTCCGCTCCATTCCAATACAATCCTCACGCCGCTCCATTCCAATACAATCCTCACTCCGCTCCATTCCAATACAATCCTCACTCCGCTCCATCCCAATACAATCCTCAGTCCGCTCGAACCCAATACAATCCTCACTCCTCTCCATCAGATTACAGTCCTCACTCCACTCCATTCCAATACAATCCTCACTCCGCTCCATTCCAATACAATCCTCACTCCGCTCCATTCCAATACAATCCTCACTCCGCTCCATCCCAATACAATCCTCACTCCGCTCCCTCCCAATACAATCCTCACTCCGCTCCATTCCAATACAATCCTCACTCCGCTCCATTCCAATACAATCCTCACTCCGCTCCATCCCAATACAATCCTCACTCCGCTCCATTCCAATGCAATCCTCACTCCGCTCCATTCCAATTCAATCCTCACTCCGCTCCATTCCAATACAATCCTCACTCCGCTCCATTCCAATACAATCCTCACTCCGCTCCATCCCAATACAATCCTCAGTCCGCTCGAACCCAAAACAATCCTCACTCCTCTCCATCAGATTACAGTCCTCACTCCACTCCATTCCAATACAATCCTCACTCCGCTCCATTCCAATACAATCCTCACTCTGCTCCATTCCTATACAATCCTCACTCCACTCCATTCCAATACAATCCTCACTCTGGTCCATTCCAATACAATCCTCACTCCGCTCCATCCCAATACAATCCTCACTCCGCTCCATTCCAATACAATCCTCACTCCGCTCCATTCCAATACAATCCTCACTCCGCTCCATTCCAATACAATCCTCTCTCCGCTCCATCCCAATACAATCCTCACTCCGCTCCATCCCAATACAATCCTCACTCCGCTCCATTCCAATACAATCCTCACTCCGCTCCATTCCAATACAATCCTCACTCCGCTCCATCCCAATACAATCCTCACTCCGCTCCATTCCAATGCAATCCTCACTCCGCTCCATTCCAATACAATCCTCACTCCGCTCCATTCCAATACAATCCTCACTCCGCTCCATTCCAATACAATCCTCACGCCGCTCCATTCCAATACAATCCTCACTCCGCTCCATTCCAATACAATCCTCACTCCGCTCCATCCCAATACAATCCTCAGTCCGCTCGAACCCAATACAATCCTCACTCCTCTCCATCAGATTACAGTCCTCACTCCACTCCATTCCAATACAATCCTCACTCCGCTCCATTCCAATACAATCCTCACTCCGCTCCATTCCAATACAATCCTCACTCCGCTCCATCCCAATACAATCCTCACTCCGCTCCCTCCCAATACAATCCTCACTCCGCTCCATTCCAATACAATCCTCACTCCGCTCCATTCCAATACAATCCTCACTCCGCTCCATCCCAATACAATCCTCACTCCGCTCCATTCCAATGCAATCCTCACTCCGCTCCATTCCAATTCAATCCTCACTCCGCTCCATTCCAATACAATCCTCACTCCGCTCCATTCCAATACAATCCTCACTCCGCTCCATCCCAATACAATCCTCAGTCCGCTCGAACCCAAAACAATCCTCACTCCTCTCCATCAGATTACAGTCCTCACTCCACTCCATTCCAATACAATCCTCACTCCGCTCCATTCCAATACAATCCTCACTCTGCTCCATTCCTATACAATCCTCACTCCACTCCATTCCAATACAACCCTCACTCCATTCCAATACAATCCTCACTCTGGTCCATTCCAATACAATCCTCACTCCGCTCCATCCCAATACAATCCTCACTCCGCTCCATTCCAATACAATCCTCACTCTGCTCCATTCCAATACAATCCTCACTCCACTCCATCCCAATTCAATCCTCACTCCGCTCCATTCCAATACAATCCTCACTCCGCTCGATTCCAATACAATCCTCACTCTGCTCCATTCCAATACAATCCTCACTCCGCTCCATTCCAATACAATCCTCACTCCGCTCCATTCCAATACAATCCTCACTCCGCTCCATTCCAATACAATCCTCACTCCATTCCATTCCAATACAATCCTCACTCCGCTCCATTCCAATACAATCCTCACTCCGCTCCATCCCAATACAATCCTCACTCCGCTCCATTCCAATACAATCCTCACTCCGCTCCATTCCAATACAATCCTCACTCCGCTCCATTCCAATACAATCCTCACTCCGCTCCATGCCAATACAATCCTCACTCCGCTCCATTCCAATACAATCCTCACTCCGCTCCATTCCAATACACTCCTCACTCCGCTCCATCCCAATACAATCCTCACTCCGCTCCATTCCAATACAATCCTCACTCCGCTCCATTCCAATACAATCCTCACTCCGCTCCATTCCAATACAATCCTCACTCTACTCCATTCCAATACAATCCGCACTCGCTCCATTCCAATACAATCCTCACTACGCTCCATCCCAATACAATCCTCACTCCACTCCATTCCAATACAGTCCTCACTCCGCTCCATTCCAATACAATCCTCACTCCGCTCCATCCCAATACAATCCTCACTCCACTCCATTCCAATACAATCCTCACTCTGCTCCAACCCAATACAATCCTCACTCATCTCCATCAGATTACAGTCCTCACTCCGCTCCATTCCAATACAATCCTCACTCCGCTCCATTCCAATATAATCCTCACTCCGCTCCATTCCAATACAATCCTCACTCCGCTCCATTCCAATACAATCCTCACTCCGCTCCATTCCAATACAATCCTCACTCCGCTCCATTCCAATACAATCCTCACTCCGCTCCATTCCAATACAATCCTCACTCCGCTCCATTCCAATACAATCCTCAGTCCGCTCCATTCCAATACAATCCTCACTCTGCTCCATTCCAATACAATCCTCACTCCGCTCCATTCCAATACAATCCTCACTCTGCTCCATTCCAATACAATCCTCACTCCTCTCCATTCCGATACAATCCTCACTCCGCTCCATTCCAATACAATCCTCACTCCGCTCCATTCCGATACAATCCTCACTCCGCTCCATCCCAATACAATCCTCACTACGCACCATTCCAATACAATCCTCACTCCGCTCCATCCCAATACAATCCTCACTCCTCTCCATTCCAATACAATCCTCACTCCGCTCCATTCCAATACAATCCTCACTCTGCTCCATTCCAATACAATCCTCACTCCTCTCCATTCCGATACAATCCTCACTCCGCTCCATTCCAATACAATCCTCACTCCGCTCCATTCCGATACAATCCTCACTCCGCTCCATCCCAATACAATCCTCACTACGCACCATTCCAATACAATCCTCACTCCGCTCCATCCCAATACAATCCTCACTCCTCTCCATTCCAATACAATCCTAACTCCGCTCCTTTCCAATACAATCCTCACTCCTCTCCATTCCAATACAATCCTCACTCCGCCCCATTCCAATACAATCCTCACTCCGCTCCATCCGAATACAATCCTCACTCCGCTCCAATCCCAATACAATCCTCACTCTGCTGCATTCCAATACAATCCTCACTCCGCTCCATTCCAATACAATCCTCACTCCGCTCCATTCCAATACAATCCTCGCTCCGCTCCACCCAATACAATCCTCACTCCGCTCCATTCCGTTACAATCCTCACTCTGCTCTATTCCAATACAATCTTCACTCTACTCCATTCCAATACAATTCTCACTCCGCTCCATTCCAATACAATCCTCACTCCGCTCCATTTCAATACAATCCTCACTCCGCTCCATTCCAATACAATCCTCACTCCGCTCCATTCCAATACAATCCTCACTACGCTCCATCCCATTACAATCCTCACTCCTCTCCATTCCAATACAATCCTCACTCCGCTCCATTCCAATACAATCCTCACTCCTCTCCATTCCAATGCAATCTTCACTCCGCTCAATTCCACTACAATCCTCACTCCGCTCCATTCCAATACAATCCTTACTCCGCTCCATCCCAATTCAATCCTCACTCTGCTCCATTCCTATACAATCCTCACTCCACTCCATTCGAATACATTCCTCACTCCATTCCAATACAATCCTCACTCTGGTCCATTCCAATACAATCCTCACTCCGCTCCATCCCAATACAATCCTCACTCTGCTCCATTCCAATACAATCCTCACTCCGCTCCATCCCAATACAATCCTCACTCCGTTCCATCCCAATTCAATCCTCACTCCGCTCCATCCCAATACAATCCTCCCTCCTCTCCATTCCAATTCAATCCTCACTCCGCTCCATTCCAATACAATCCTCACTCCGCTCCATCCCAATACAATCCTCACTCCGCCCCATTCCAGTACAATCCTAACTCCGCTCCATTCCAATACAATCCTCACTCCGCTCCATTCCAATAGAATCCTCACTCCGCTCGATACAATCCTCACTCTGCTCCATTCCAATACAATCCTCACTCCACTCCATCCGAATACAATCCTCACTCCTCTCCATTCCAATACAATCCTCACTCCGCCCCATTCCAATACAATCCTCACTCCGCTCCATTCCAATACAATCCTCACTCCGTTCCATTACCAATACAATCCTCACTCCGCTCCATCACAATTCAATCCTCATTCCGCTCCATCCCAATACAATCCTTACTCCGCTCCATTCCAATACAATCCTCACTCCGCTCCATTCCAATACAATCCTCACTCCGCACCATCCCAATACAATCCTCACTCCGTTCCATTACCAATACAATCCTCACTCCGCTCCATTCCAACACAATCCTCACTCCGCTCCATTCCAATACAATCCTTACTCCGCTCCATTCCAATACAATCCTCACTCCGCTCCATTCCAATACAATCCTCACTCCGCACCATCCCAATACAATCCTCACTCCACACCATTCCAATACAATCCTCACTCCGCACCATCCCAATACAATCCTCACTCCACTCCATTCCAATACAATCCTCACTCTGGTCCATTCCAATACAATCCTCACTCCGCTCCATCCCAATACAATCCTCACTCTGCTCCATTCCGATACAATCCTCACTCTGCTCCATTCCAATACAATCCTCACTCCACTCCATCCCAATTCAATCCTCACTCCGCTCCATTCCAATACAATCCTCACTCCGCTCGATTCCAATACAATCCTCACTCTGCTCCATTCCAATACAATCCTCACTCCACTCCATCCCAATTCAATCCTCACTCCGCTCCATTCCAATACAATCCTCACTCCGCTCCATTCCAATACAATCCTCACTCCGCTCCATTCCAATACAATCTTCACTGCGCTCCATTCCAATACAATCCTCACTCCATTCCATTCCAATACAATCCTCACTTCGCTCCATTCCAATACAATCCTCACTCCGCTCCATTCCAATACAATCCTCACTCCGCTCCATTCCAATACAATCTTCACTGCGCTCCATTCCAATACAATCCTCACTCCATTCCATTCCAATACAATCCTCACTTCGCTCCATTCCAATACAATCCTCACTCCGCTCCATTCCAATACAATCCTCACTCCATTCCATTCCAATACAATCCTCACTCCGCTCCATCCCAATACAATCCTCACTCCGCTCCATTCCAATACAATCCTCACTCCGCTCCATTCCAATACAATCCTCACTCCGCTCCATTCCAATACAATCCTCACTCCGCTCCATTCCAATACAATCCTCACTCCGCTCCATCCCAATACAATCCTCACTCTGCTCCATTCCAATATAATCCTCACTCCGCTCCATTCCAATACAATCCTCACTCCACTCCATTCCAAAACAATCCTCACTCCGGTCCATTCCAATACAATCCTCACTCTTCTCCATTCCAATACAATCCTCATTCCGCTCCATTCCAATACAATCCTCACTCAGCTCCATTCCAATACAATCCTCACTCAGCTCTATTCCAATACAATCCTCACTCCCCTCCATTCCAACAAAATCCTCATTCCGCTCCATTCCAATACAATCCTCCCTCCTCTCCATTCCAATACAATCCTCACTCCGCTCCATTCCAATACAATCCTCAATCCGCTCCATCCCAGTACAATCCTCACTCCGCTCCATTCCAATACAATCCTCACTCCGCTCCATTCCAATACAATCCTCACTCCGCTCCATCCCAATACAATCCTCATTCCACTCCATTCTCATACAATCCTCACTCCACTCCATTCCAACACAATGCTCACTCCGCTCCATTCCAGTACAATCTCAATCCTCACTCCGCTCCATTCCAATACAATCCTCACTCCTCTCCATTCCAGGACAATCCCAATACTCACTCCACTCCATTCCAACACAATGCTCACTCCGCTCCATTCCAGTACAATCCCAATCCTCACTCCACTCCATTCCAATACAATCCTCAATCCGCTCCATCCCAGTACAATCCTCACTCCACTCCATTCCAATACAATCCTCACTCCGCTTCATTCCAATACAATCCTCACTCCGCTCCATTCCAATACAATCCTCACTCCGCTCCATCCCAATACAATCCTCAGTCCGCTCGAACCCAAAACAATCCTCACTCCTCTCCATCAGATTACAGTCCTCACTCCACTCCATTCCAGTACAATCCTCACTCCGCTCCATTCCAATACAATCCTCACTCTGCTCCATTCCTATACAATCCTCACTCCACTCCATTCCAATACAACCCTCACTCCATTCCAATACAATCCTCACTCTGGTCCATTCCAATACAATCCTCACTCCGCTCCATCCCAATACAATCCTCACTCCGCTCCATTCCAATACAATCCTCACTCTGCTCCATTCCAATACAATCCTCACTCCACTCCATCCCAATTCAATCCTCACTCCGCTCCATTCCAATACAATCCTCACTCCGCTCGATTCCAATACAATCCTCACTCTGCTCCATTCCAATACAATCCTCACTCCGCTCCATTCCAATACAATCCTCACTCCGCTCCATTCCAATACAATCCTCACTCCGCTCCATTCCAATACAATCCTCACTCCATTCCATTCCAATACAATCCTCACTCCGCTCCATTCCAATACAATCCTCACTCCGCTCCATCCCAATACAATCCTCACTCCGCTCCATTCCAATACAATCCTCACTCCGCTCCATTCCAATACAATCCTCACTCCGCTCCATTCCAATACAATCCTCACTCCGCTCCATGCCAATACAATCCTCACTCCGCTCCATTCCAATACAATCCTCACTCCGCTCCATTCCAATACACTCCTCACTCCGCTCCATCCCAATACAATCCTCACTCCGCTCCATTCCAATACAATCCTCACTCCGCTCCATTCCAATACAATCCTCACTCCGCTCCATTCCAATACAATCCTCACTCTACTCCATTCCAATACAATCCGCACTCGCTCCATTCCAATACAATCCTCACTACGCTCCATCCCAATACAATCCTCACTCCACTCCATTCCAATACAGTCCTCACTCCGCTCCATTCCAATACAATCCTCACTCCGCTCCATCCCAATACAATCCTCACTCCACTCCATTCCAATACAATCCTCACTCTGCTCCAACCCAATACAATCCTCACTCATCTCCATCAGATTACAGTCCTCACTCCGCTCCATTCCAATACAATCCTCACTCCGCTCCATTCCAATACAATCCTCACTCCGCTCCATTCCAATACAATCCTCACTCCGCTCCATTCCAATACAATCCTCACTCCGCTCCATTCCAGTTCAATCCTCACTCCGCTCCATTCCAATACAATCCTCACTCCGCTCCATTCCAATACAATCCTCAGTCCGCTCCATTCCAATACAATCCTCACTCTGCTCCATTCCAATACAATCCTCACTCCGCTCCATTCCAATACAATCCTCACTCTGCTCCATTCCAATACAATCCTCACTCCTCTCTATTCCGATACAATCCTCACTCCGCTCCATTCCAATACAATCCTCACTCCGCTCCATTCCGATACAATCCTCACTCCGCTCCATCCCAATACAATCCTCACTACGCACCATTCCAATACAATCCTCACTCCGCTCCATCCCAATACAATCCTCACTCCTCTCCATTCCAATACAATCCTCACTCCGCTCCATTCCAATACAATCCTCACTCTGCTCCATTCCAATACAATCCTCACTCCTCTCCATTCCGATACAATCCTCACTCCGCTCCATTCCAATACAATCCTCACTCCGCTCCATTCCGATACAATCCTCACTCCGCTCCATCCCAATACAATCCTCACTACGCACCATTCCAATACAATCCTCACTCCGCTCCATCCCAATACAATCCTCACTCCTCTCCATTCCAATACAATCCTAACTCCGCTCCTTTCCAATACAATCCTCACTCCTCTCCATTCCAATACAATCCTCACTCCGCCCCATTCCAATACAATCCTCACTCCACTCCATCCGAATACAATCCTCACTCCGCTCCAATCCCAATACAATCCTCACTCTGCTGCATTCCAATACAATCCTCACTCCGCTCCATTCCAATACAATCCTCACTCCGCTCCATTCCAATACAATCCTCGCTCCGCTCCACCCAATACAATCCTCACTCCGCTCCATTCCGTTACAATCCTCACTCTGCTCTATTCCAATACAATCTTCACTCTACTCCATTCCAATACAATTCTCACTCCGCTCCATTCCAATACAATCCTCACTCCGCTCCATTTCAATACAATCCTCACTCCGCTCCATTCCAATACAATCCTCACTCCGCTCCATTCCAATACAATCCTCACTACGCTCCATCCCATTACAATCCTCACTCCTCTCCATTCCAATACAATCCTCACTCCGCTCCATTCCAATACAATCCTCACTCCTCTCCATTCCAATGCAATCTTCACTCCGCTCAATTCCACTACAATCCTCACTCCGCTCCATTCCAATACAATCCTCACTCCGCTCCATCCCAATTCAATCCTCACTCTGCTCCATTCCTATACAATCCTCACTCCACTCCATTCGAATACAATCCTCACTCCATTCCAATACAATCCTCACTCTGGTCCATTCCAATACAATCCTCACTCCGCTCCATCCCAATACAATCCTCACTCTGCTCCATTCCAATACAATCCTCACTCCGCTCCATCCCAATACAATCCTCACTCCGTTCCATCCCAATTCAATCCTCACTCCGCTCCATCCCAATACAATCCTCCCTCCTCTCCATTCCAATTCAATCCTCACTCCGCTCCATTCCAATACAATCCTCACTCCGCTCCATCCCAATACAATCCTCACTCCGCCCCATTCCAGTACAATCCTAACTCCGCTCCATTCCAAGACAATCCTCACTCCGCTCCATTCCAATAGAATCCTCACTCCGCTCGATACAATCCTCACTCTGCTCCATTCCAATACAATCCTCACTCCACTCCATCCGAATACAATCCTCACTCCTCTCCATTCCAATACAATCCTCACTCCGCCCCATTCCAATACAATCCTCACTCCGCTCCATTCCAATACAATCCTCACTCCGTTCCATTACCAATACAATCCTCACTCCGCTCCATCACAATTCAATCCTCATTCCGCTCCATCCCAATACAATCCTCACACCGCTCCATTCCAATACAATCCTCACTCCGCTCCATTCCAACACAATCCTCACTCCGCTCCATTCCAATACAATCCTTACTCCGCTCCATTCCAATACAATCCTCACTCCGCTCCATTCCAATACAATCCTCACTCCGCACCATCCCAATACAATCCTCACTCCACACCATTCCAATACAATCCTCACTCCGCACCATCCCAATACAATCCTCACTCCACTCCATTCCAATACAATCCTCACTCTGGTCCATTCCAATACAATCCTCACTCCGCTCCATCCCAATACAATCCTCACTCTGCTCCATTCCGATACAATCCTCACTCTGCTCCATTCCAATACAATCCTCACTCCACTCCATCCCAATTCAATCCTCACTCCGCTCCATTCCAATACAATCCTCACTCCGCTCGATTCCAATACAATCCTCACTCTGCTCCATTCCAATACAATCCTCACTCCACTCCATCCCAATTCAATCCTCACTCCGCTCCATTCCAATACAATCCTCACTCCGCTCCATTCCAATACAATCCTCACTCCGCTCCATTCCAATACAATCTTCACTGCGCTCCATTCCAATACAATCCTCACTCCATTCCATTCCAATACAATCCTCACTTCGCTCCATTCCAATACAATCCTCACTCCGCTCCATCCCAATACAATCCTCACTCCGCTCCATTCCAATACAATCCTCACTCCGCTCCATTCCAATACAATCCTCACTCCGCTCCATTCCAATACAATCCTCACTCCGCTCCATTCCAATACAATCCTCACTCCGCTCCATCCCAATACAATCCTCACTCTGCTCCATTCCAATATAATCCTCACTCCGCTCCATTCCAATACAATCCTCACTACGCTCCATCCCAATACAATCCTCACTCTGCTCCATTCCAATACAATCCTCACTCTGCTCCATTCCAATACAATCCTCACTCCACTCCATTCCAAAACAATCCTCACTCCGGTCCATTCCAATACAATCCTCACTCTTCTCCATTCCAATACAATCCTCATTCCGCTCCATTCCAATACAATCCTCACTCAGCTCCATTCCAATACAATCCTCACTCAGCTCTATTCCAATACAATCCTCACTCCCCTCCATTCCAACAAAATCCTCATTCCGCTCCATTCCAATACAATCCTCCCTCCTCTCCATTCCAATACAATCCTCACTCCGCTCCATTCCAATACAATCCTCAATCCGCTCCATCCCAGTACAATCCTCACTCCGCTCCATTCCAATACAATCCTCACTCCGCTCCATTCCAATACAATCCTCACTCCGCTCCATCCCAATACAATCCTCATTCCACTCCATTCTCATACAATCCTCACTCCACTCCATTCCAACACAATGCTCACTCCGCTCCATTCCAGTACAATCTCAATCCTCACTCCGCTCCATTCCAATACAATCCTCACTCCTCTCCATTCCAGGACAATCCCAATACTCACTCCACTCCATTCCAACACAATGCTCACTCCGCTCCATTCCAGTACAATCCCAATCCTCACTCCACTCCATTCCAATACAATCCTCAATCCGCTCCATCCCAGTACAATCCTCACTCCACTCCATTCCAATACAATCCTCACTCCGCTTCATTCCAATACAATCCTCACTCCGCTCCATTCCAATACAATCCTCACTCCGCTCCATTCCAATACAATCCTCACTCTGCTCCATTCCAATACAATCCGCACTCCGCTTCATTCCAATACAATCCTCACTCCGCTCCATTCCAATACAATCCTCACTCCGCTCCATTCCAATACAATCCTCACTCCGCTCCATTCCAATACAATCCTCACTCCGCTCCAATGCCAATACAATCCTCACTCCGCTCCATTCCAATACAATCCTCACTCCGCTCCATTCCAATACAATCCTCACTCCGCTCCATTCCAATACAATCCTCACTCCGCTCCATTCCAATACAATCCTCACTCCGCTCCATTCCAATACAATCCTCACTCCGCTCCATTCCAACACAATCCTCACTCCGCTCCATTCCAATACAATCCTTACTCCGCTCCATTCCAATACAATCCTCACTCCGCTCCATTCCAATACAATCCTCACTCCGCACCATCCCAATACAATCCTCACTCCACACCATTCCAATACAATCCTCACTCCGCACCATCCCAATACAATCCTCACTCCACTCCATTCCAATACAATCCTCACTCTGGTCCATTCCAATACAATCCTCACTCCGCTCCATCCCAATACAATCCTCACTCTGCTCCATTCCAATACAATCCTCACTCTGCTCCATTCCAATACAATCCTCACTCCACTCCATCCCAATTCAATCCTCACTCCGCTCCATTCCAATACAATCCTCACTCCGCTCGATTCCAATACAATCCTCACTCTGCTCCATTCCAATACAATCCTCACTCCACTCCATCCCAATTCAATCCTCACTCCGCTCCATTCCAATACAATCCTCACTCCGCTCCATTCCAATACAATCCTCACTCCGCTCCATTCCAATACAATCCTCACTCCGCTCCATTCCAATACAATCCTCACTCCATTCCATTCCAATACAATCCTCACTTCGCTCCATTCCAATACAATCCTCACTCCGCTCCATCCCAATACAATCCTCACTCCGCTCCATTCCAATACAATCCTCACTCCGCTCCATTCCAATACAATCCTCACTCCGCTCCATTCCAATACAATCCTCACTCCGCTCCATTCCAATACAATCCTCACTCCGCTCCATCCCAATACAATCCTCACTCTGCTCCATTCCAATATAATCCTCACTCCGCTCCATTCCAATACAATCCTCACTACGCTCCATCCCAATACAATCCTCACTCTGCTCCATTCCAATACAATCCTCACTCTGCTCCATTCCAATACAATCCTCACTCCACTCCATTCCAATACAATCCTCACTCCGCTCGATTCCAATACAATCCTCACTCTGCTCCATTCCAATACAATCCTCACTCCACTCCATCCCAATTCAATCCTCACTCCGCTCCATTCCAATACAATCCTCACTCCGCTCCATTCCAATACAATCCTCACTCCGCTCCATTCCAATACAATCCTCACTCCGCTCCATTCCAATACAATCCTCACTCCGCTCCAATGCCAATACAATCCTCACTCCGCTGCATTCCAAATCAATCCTCACTCCGCTCCATTCCAATACAATCCTCACTCTGCTCCATTCCAATACAATCCTCACTCCGCTCCATTCCAATACAATCCTCACTCCACTCCATTCCAATACAATCCTCACTCCGCTCCATTCCAATACAATCCTCACTCCATTCCATTACCAATTCAATCCTCACTCCGCTCCATTCCAATACAATCCTCACTCCGCTCCATTCCAATACAATCCTCACTCTGCTCCATTCCAATACAATCCTCACTCTGCTCCATTCCAATACAATCCTCACTCCACTCCATTCCAAAACAATCCTCACTCTGCTCCATTCCAATACAATCCTCACTCAGCTCCATTCCAATACAATCCTCACTCAGCTCTATTCCAATACAATCCTCACTCCGCTCCATTCCAATACAATCCTCACTCCCCTCCATTCCAACAAAATCCTCACTCCGCTCCATTCCAATACAATCCTCCCTCCTCTCCATTCCAATACAATCCTCACTCCGCTCCATTCCAATACAATCCTCAATCCGCTCCATCCCAGTACAATCCTCACTCCGCTCCATTCCAATACAATCCTCACTCCGCTCCATTCCAATACAATCCTCACTCCGCTCCATCCCAATACAATCCTCATTCCACTCCATTCTCATACAATCCTCACTCCACTCCATTCCAACACAATGCTCACTCCGCTCCATTCCAGTACAATCTCAATCCTCACTCCGCTCCATTCCAATACAATCCTCACTCCTCTCCATTCCAGGACAATCCCAATACTCACTCCACTCCATTCCAACACAATGCTCACTCCGCTCCATTCCAGTACAATCCCAATCCTCACTCCACTCCGTTCCAATACAATCCTCAATCCGCTCCATCCCAGTACAATCCTCACTCCACTCCATTCCAATACAATCCTCACTCCGCTTCATTCCAATACAATCCTCACTCCTCTCCATTCCAATACAATCCGCACTCCGCTTCATTCCAATACAATCCTCACTCCGCTCCATTCCAATACAATCCTCACTCCGCTCCATTCCAATACAATCCTCACTCCGCTCCATTCCAATACAAACCTCACTCCGCTCCATTCCAATACAATCCTCACTCCGCTCCAATGCCAATACAATCCTCACTCCGCTGCATTCCAAATCAATCCTCACTCCGCTCCATTCCAATACAATCCTCACTCCGCTCCATTCCAATACAATCCTCACTCCGCTCCATTCCAATACAATCCTCACTCCGCTCCATTCCAATACAAACCTCACTCCGCTCCATTCCAATACAATCCTCACTCCGCTCCAATGCCAATACAATCCTCACTCCGCTGCATTCCAAATCAATCCTCACTCCGCTCCATTCCAATACAATCCTCACTCTGCTCCATTCCAATACAATCCTCACTCCGCTCCATTCCAATACAATCCTCACTCCACTCCATTCCAATACAATCCTCACTCCGCTCCATTCCAATACAATCCTCACTCCATTCCATTACCAATTCAATCCTCACTCCGCTCCATTCCAATACAATCCTCACTCCGCTCCATTCCAATACAATCCTCTCTCCGCTCCATCACAATTCAATCCTCACTCCGCTCCATTCCAATAAAATCCTCACTCCGCTCCATTCCAATACAATCCTCAATCCGCTCCATCTCAATACAATCCTCACTCCGCTCCATTCCAATACAATCCTCACTCCGCTCCATTCCAATACAATCCTCACTCTGCTGCATTCCAATACAATGCTCACTCCGCTCCATTCCAATACAATCATCACTCCGCTCCATTCCAATACAATCCTCACTCCATTCCATTCCCAATACAATCCTCACTCCGCTCCATTCCCAATACAATCCTCACTCTGCTCCATTCCAATACAATCCTCACTCAGCTCCATTCCAATACAATCCTCACTCCGCTCCATTCCAATACAATCCTCACTCCATTCCATTACCAATTCAATCCTCACTCCGCTCCATTCCAATACAATCATCACTCCGCTCCATTCCAATACAATCCTCACTCCACTCCATTCCCAGTACAACCCTCACTCTGCTCCATTCCAATACAATCCTCACTCTGCTCCATTCCAATACAATCCCCACTCCGCTCCATTCCAATACAATCCTCACTCCGCTCCATTCCAATACAATCCCCACTCCGCTCCATTCCAATACAATCCTCACTCCGCTCCATTCCAATACAATCCTCACTCCGCTCCATTCCAATACAATCCTCACTCCGCTCCAATGCCAATACAATCCTCACTCCACTCCATTCCAATACAATCCTCACTCCGCTGCATTCCAAATCAATCCTCACTCCGCTCCATTCCAATACAATCCTCACTCTGCTCCATTCCAATACAATCCTCACTCCGCTCCATTCCAATACAATCCTCACTCCACTCCATTCCAATACAATCCTCACTCCGCTCCATTCCAATACAATCCTCACTCCATTCCATTACCAATTCAATCCTCACTCCGCTCCATTCCAATACAATCCTCACTCCGCTCCATTCCAATACAATCCTCACTCTGCTCCATTCCAATACAATCCTCACTCTGCTCCATTCCAATACAATCCTCACTCCACTCCATTCCAAAACAATCCTCACTCCGGTCCATTCCAATACAATCCTCACTCTTCTCCATTCCAATACAATCCTCACTCCGCTCCATTCCAATACAATCCTCACTCCACTCCATTCCGATACAATCCTCATTCCGCTCCATTCCAATACAATCCTCACTCAGCTCCATTCCAATACAATCCTCACTCAGCTCTATTCCAATACAATCCTCACTCCCCTCCATTCCAACAAAATCCTCACTCCGCTCCATTCCAATACAATCCTCCCTCCTCTCCATTCCAATACAATCCTCACTCCGCTCCATTCCAATACAATCCTCAATCCGCTCCATCCCAGTACAATCCTCACTCCGCTCCATTCCAATACAATCCTCACTCCGCTCCATTCCAATACAATCCTCACTCCGCTCCATCCCAATACAATCCTCATTCCACTCCATTCTCATACAATCCTCACTCCACTCCATTCCAACACAATGCTCACTCCGCTCCATTCCAGTACAATCTCAATCCTCACTCCGCTCCATTCCAATACAATCCTCACTCCTCTCCATTCCAGGACAATCCCAATACTCACTCCACTCCATTCCAACACAATGCTCACTCCGCTCCATTCCAGTACAACCCCAATCCTCACTCCACTCCATTCCAATACAATCCTCAATCCGCTCCATCCCAGTACAATCCTCACTCCACTCCATTCCAATACAATCCTCACTCCGCTTCATTCCAATACAATCCTCACTCCGCTCCATTCCAATACAATCCTCACTCCGCTCCATTCCAATACAATCCTCACTCCGCTCCATTCCAATACAATCCGCACTCCGCTTCATTCCAATACAATCCTCACTCCGCTCCATTCCAATACAATCCTCACTCCGCTCCATTCCAATACAATCCTCACTCCGCTCCAATGCCAATACAATCCTCACTCCGCTCCATTCCAATACAATCCTCACTCCGCTCCATTCCAATACAATCCTCACTCCGCTCCATTCCAATACAATCCTCACTCCGCTCCATTCCAATACAATCCTCACTCCGCTCCAATGCCAATACAATCCTCACTCCGCTGCATTCCAAATCAATCCTCACTCCGCTCCATTCCAATACAATCCTCACTCTGCTCCATTCCAATACAATCCTCACTCCGCTCCATTCCAATACAATCCTCACTCCACTCCATTCCAATACAATCCTCACTCCGCTCCATTCCAATACAATCCTCACTCCATTCCATTACCAATTCAATCCTCACTCCGCTCCATTCCAATACAATCCTCACTCCGCTCCATTCCAATACAATCCTCTCTCCGCTCCATTACAATTCAATCCTCACTCCGCTCCATTCCAATAAAATCCTCACTCCGCTCAATTCCAATACAATCCTCAATCCGCTCCATCTCAATACAATCCTCACTCCGCTCCATTCCAATACAATCCTCACTCCGCTCCATTCCAATACAATCCTCACTCTGCTGCATTCCAATACAATGCTCACTCCGCTCCATTCCAATACAATCATCACTCCGCTCCATTCCAATACAATCCTCACTCCGCTCCATTCCCAATACAATCCTCACTCCGCTCCATTCCCAATACAATCCTCACTCTGCTCCATTCCAATACAATCCTCACTCAGCTCCATTCCAATACAATCCTCATTCCGCTCCATTCCAATACAATCCTCACTCTGCTGCATTCCAATACAATGCTCACTCCGCTCCATTCCAATACAATCATCACTCCGCTCCATTCCAATACAATCCTCACTCCACTCCATTCCCAGTACAACCCTCACTCTGCTCCATTCCAATACAATCCTCACTCTGCTCCATTCCAATACAATCCTCACTCCACTCCATTCCAAAACAATCCTCACTCCGGTCCATTCCAATACAATCCTCACTCCACTCCATTCCAATACAATCCTCACTCTTCTCCATTCCAATACAATCCTCACTCTGCTCCATTCCAATACAATCCTCACTCCACTCCATTCCAAAACAATCCTCACTCCGCTCCATTCCAATACAATCCTCACTCCACTCCATTCCAATACAATCCTCACTCTTCTCCATTCCAATACAATCCTCACTCTGCTCGATTCCAATACAATCCTCACTCTGCTCCATTCCAATACAATCCTCACTCCGCTCCATCCCAATACAATCCTCACTCCGTTCCATCCCAATTCAATCCTCACTCCGCTCCATCCCAATACAATCCTCCCTCCTCTCCATTCCAATTCAATCCTCACTCCGCTCCATTCCAATACAATCCTCACTCCGCTCCATCCCAATACAATCCTCACTCCGCCCCATTCCAGTACAATCCTAACTCCGCTCCATTCCAATACAATCCTCACTCCGCTCCATTCCAATAGAATCCTCACCCGGCTCGATACAATCCTCACTCTGCTCCATTCCAATACAATCCTCACTCCACTCCATCCGAATACAATCCTCACTCCTCTCCATTCCAATACAATCCTCACTCCGCCCCATTCCAATACAATCCTCACTCCGCTCCATTCCAATACAATCCTCACTCCGTTCCATTACCAATACAATCCTCACTCCGCTCCATCACAATTCAATCCTCATTCCGCTCCATCCCAATACAATCCTCACACCGCTCCATTCCAATACAATCCTCACTCCGCTCCATTCCAACACAATCCTCACTCCGCTCCATTCCAATACAATCCTTCCTCCGCTCCATTCCAATACAATCCTCACTCCGCTCCATTCCAATACAATCCTCACTCCGCACCATCCCAATACAATCCTCACTCCACACCATTCCAATACAATCCTCACTCCGCACCATCCCAATACAATCCTCACTCCACTCCATTCCAACACAATCCTCACTCTGGTCCATTCCAATACAATCCTCACTCCGCTCCATCCCAATACAATCCTCACTCTGCTCCATTCCAATACAATCCTCACTCTGCTCCATTCCAATACAATCCTCACTCCACTCCATCCCAATTCAATCCTCACTCCGCTCCATTCCAATACAATCCTCACTCCGCTCGATTCCAATACAATCCTCACTCTGCTCCATTCCAATACAATCCTCACTCCACTCCATCCCAATTCAATCCTCACTCCGCTCCATTCCAATACAATCCTCACTCCGCTCCATTCCAATACAATCCTCACTCCGCTCCATTCCAATATAATCCTCACTCCGCTCCATTCCAATACAATCCTCACTACGCTCCATCCCAATACAATCCTCACTCCACTCCATTCCAATACAATCCTCACTCCGCTCCATTCCAATACAATCCTCACTCCGCTCCATCCCAATACAATCCTCACTCCGCTCCATCCCAATACAATCCTCACTCCGCTCCATTCCAATACAATCCTCACTCCGTTCCATTCCAATACAATCCTCACTCCGCTCCATCCCAATACAATCCTCACTCCGCTCCATTCCAATGCAATCCTCACTCCGCTCCATTCCAATACAATCCTCACTCCGCTCCATTCCGATACAATCCTCACTCCGCACAATCCCAATACAATCCTCACTACGCACCATTCCAATACAATCCTCACTCCGCTCCATCCCAATACAATCCTCACTCCTCTCCAAACCAATACAATCCTCACTCCGCTGCATCCCAATACGATCCTCACTCCTCTCCATTCCAATACAATCTTAACTCCGCTCCTTTCCAATACAATCCTCACTCCTCTCCATTCCAATACAATCCTCACTCCGCCCCATTCCAATACAATCCTCACTCCACTCCATCCGAATACAATCCTCACTCCGCTCCAATCCCAATACAATCCTCACTCTGCTGCATTCCAATACAATCCTCACTACGCTCCATTCCAATACAATCCTCACTCCGCTCCATTCCAATACAATCCTCGCTCCGCTCCACCCAATACAATCCTCACTCCGCTCCATTCCGTTACAATCCTCACTCTGCTCTATTCCAATACAATCTTCACTCTACTCCATTCCAATACAATTCTCACTCCGCTCCATTCCAATACAATCCTCACTCCGCTCCATTTCAATACAATCCTCACTCCGCTCCATTCCAATACAATCCTCACTCCGCTCCATTCCAATACAATCCTCACTCTGCTCCATTCCGATACAATCCTCACTCCGCTCCATCCCAATACAATCCTTACTCCGCTCCATTCCAATACAATCCTCACTCCGCTCCATTCCAATACAATCCTCACTCCGCTCCATTCCAATACTATCCTCACTCCGCTCCATTCCAATACAATCCTCACTCCGCTCCGTCCCAATACAATGCTCACTCCGCTCCATTCCAATACAATCCTCACTCCGCTCCATTCCGATACAATCCTCACACCGCTCCATTCCAATACAATCCTCACTCCGCTCCATTCCAATACAATCCTCACTCCGCTACATTCCAATAGAATCCTCACTCCGCTCCATTCCAATACAATCCTCACTCCGCTTCATTCCAATACAATCCTCACTCCGCTCCATCCCAATACAATTCTCACTCCGCTCCATTCCAATACAATCCTCACTCCGCTCCATCCCAACACAATCCTCACTCCGCTCCATTCCAATACAATCCTCACTCCGCTCCATTCCAATACAATCCTCACTCCGCTCCATTTCAATACAATCCTCACTCCGCTCCATTCCAATACAATCCTCACTCCGCTCCATTCCAATACAATCCTCACTCCGCTCCATTCCAATACAATCCTCACTCCGCTCCATCCCAATACAATCCTCACTCTGCCCCATTCCAATACAATCCTCACTCCGCTCCATTCCATTACAATCCTCACTCCGCTCCATTCCAATACAATCCTCACTCCGCTCCATTTCAATACAATCCTCACTCTGCTCCATTCCAATACAATCCTCACTCCGCTCCATTCCAATACAATCCTCACTCCGCTCCATCCCAATACAATCCTCACTCCGCTCAATTCCAATACAATTCTCACTCCGCTCCATTCCAATACAATCCTCCCTCCGCTCCATCCCAATACCATCCTCACTCCGCTCCATTCCAATACAATCCTCACTCCGCTCCAACCCAATACAATCCTCACTCCTCTCCATCAGATTACAGTCCTCACTCCGCTCCATTCCAATACAATCCTCACTCTGCTCCATTCCAATACAATCCTCACTCCTCTCCATTCCAATACAATCCTCACTCCACTCCATTCCAATACAATCCTCACTCCGCTCCATTCCAATACAATCCTCACTCCGCTCCATCCCAATACAATCCTCACTCTGCTCCATTCCAATACAATCCTCAGTCCGCTCCATTCCAATACAATTCTCACTCTGCTCCATTCCAATACAATCCTCACTCCTCTCCATTCCGATACAATCCTCACTCCGCTCCATTCCAATACAATCCTCACTCCGCTCCATCCCAATACAATCCTCACTCCGCTCCATTCCAATACATTCCTCACTCCGCTCCATTCCAATACAATCCTCACTCCGCTCCATTCCAATACAGTCCTCACTCCGCTCCATTCCAATACAATCCTCACTCCGCTCCATTCCAATACAATCCTCACTCCGCTCCATCCCAATACAATCCTCACTCCTCTCCATTCCAATACAATCCTCACTCCGCTCCATTCCAATACAATCCTCACTCTGCTCCATTCCAATACAATCCTCACTCCTCTCCATTCCGATACAATCCTCACTCCGCTCCATTCCAATACAATCCTCACTCCGCTCCATTCCGATACAATCCTCACTCCGCTCCATCCCAATACTATCCTCACTCCTCTCCATTCCGATACAATCCTCACCCCGCTCCATTCCAATACAATCCTCACTCCGCACCATTCCAATACAATCCTCACTCCGCTCCATCCCAATACAATCCTCACTCCTCTCCATTCCAATACAATCCTAACTCCGCTCCTTTCCAATACAATCCTCACTCCTCTCCATTCCAATACAATCCTCACTCCGCCCCATTCCAATACAATCCTCACTCCACTCCATCCGAATACAATCCTCACTCCGCTCCAATCCCAATACAATCCTCACTCTGCTGCATTCCAATACAATCCTCACTCCGCTCCATTCCAATACAATCCTCACTCCGCTCCATTCCAATACAATCCTCGCTCCGCTCCACCCAATACAATCCTCACTCCGCTCCATTCCGTTACAATCCTCACTCTGCTCTATTCCAATACAATCTTCACTCTACTCCATTCCAATACAATTCTCACTCCGCTCCATTCCAATACAATCCTCACTCCGCTCCATTTCAATACAATCCTCACTCCGCTCCATTCCAATACAATCCTCACTCCGCTCCATTCCAATACAATCCTCACTCCGCTCCATTTCAATACAATCCTCACTCCGCTCCATTCCAATACAATCCTCACTCCTCTCCATTCCAATGCAATCTTCACTCCGCTCAATTCCAGTACAATCCTCACTCCGCTCCATTCCAATACAATCCTCACTCCGCTCCATCCCAATTCAATCCTCACTCTGCTCCATTCCTATACAATCCTCACTCCACTCCATTCGAATACAATCCTCACTCCATTCCAATACAATCCTCACTCTGGTCCATTCCAATACAATCCTCACTCCGCTCCATCCCAATACAATCCTCACTCCGCTCCATTCCAATACAATCCTCACTCTGCTCCATTCCAATGCAATCCTCACTCCGCTCCATCCCAATACAATCCTCACTCCACTCCATCCCAGTTCAATCCTCACTCCTCTAAATTCCAATATAATCCTCACTCCAATCCTCGATTCCAATACAATCCTCACTCTGCTCGATTCCAATACAATCCTCACTCTGCTCCATTCCAATACAATCCTCACTACGCTCCATCCCAATACAATCCTCACTCCGTTCCATCCCAATTCAATCCTCACTCCGCTCCATCCCAATACAATCCTCCCTCCTCTCCATTCCAATTCAATCCTCACTCCGCTCCATTCCAATACAATCCTCACTCCGCTCCATCCCAATACAATCCTCACTCCGCCCCATTCCAGTACAATCCTAACTCTGCTCCATTCCAATACAATCCTCACTCCGCTCCATTCCAATAGAATCCTCACTCCGCTCGATACAATCCTCACTCTGCTCCATTCCAATACAATCCTCACTCCACTCCATCCGAATACAATCCTCACTCCTCTCCATTCCAATACAATCCTCACTCCGCCCCATTCCAATACAATCCTCACTCCGCTCCATTCCAATACAATCCTCACTCCGTTCCATTACCAATACAATCCTCACTCCGCTCCATCACAATTCAATCCTCATTCCGCTCCATCCCAATACAATCCTCACACCGCTCCATTCCAATACAATCCTCACTCCGCTCCATTCCAACACAATCCTCACTCCGCTCCATTCCAATACAATCCTTACTCCGCTCCATTCCAATACAATCCTCACTCCGCTCCATTCCAATACAATCCTCACTCCGCACCATCCCAATACAATCCTCACTC
Organism: Prionace glauca; assembly: GCA_037974335.1. Lineage (NCBI taxonomy): Eukaryota > Metazoa > Chordata > Chondrichthyes > Carcharhiniformes > Carcharhinidae > Prionace > Prionace glauca. The sequence goes on from JBBMRE010000074.1 coordinate 96,864, forward strand.
CACACCATTCCAATACAATCCTCACTCCGCACCATCCCAATACAATCCTCACTCCACTCCATTCCAATACAATCCTCACTCTGGTCCATTCCAATACAATCCTCACTCCGCTCCATCCCAATACAATCCTCACTCTGCTCCATTCCAATACAATCCTCACTCTGCTCCATTCCAATACAATCCTCACTCCACTCCATCCCAATTCAATCCTCACTCCGCTCCATTCCAATACAATCCTCACTCCGGTCCATTCCAATACAATCCTCACTCTTCTCCATTCCAATACAATCCTCACTCTGCTCGATTCCAATACAATCCTCACTCTGCTCCATTCCAATACAATCCTCACTCCGCTCCATCCCAATACAATCCTCACTCCGTTCCATCCCAATTCAATCCTCACTCCGCTCCATCCCAATACAATCCTCCCTCCTCTCCATTCCAATTCAATCCTCACTCCGCTCCATTCCAATACAATCCTCACTCCGCTCCATCCCAATACAATCCTCACTCCGCCCCATTCCAGTACAATCCTAACTCCGCTCCATTCCAATACAATCCTCGCTCCGCTCCATTCCAATAGAATCCTCACCCCGCTCGATACAATCCTCACTCTGCTCCATTCCAATACAATCCTCACTCCACTCCATCCGAATACAATCCTCACTCCTCTCCATTCCAATACAATCCTCACTCCGCCCCATTCCAATACAATCCTCACTCCGCTCCATTCCAATACAATCCTCACTCCGTTCCATTACCAATATAATCCTCACTCCGCTCCATCACAATTCAATCCTCATTCCGCTCCATCCCAATACAATCCTCACACCGCTCCATTCCAATACAATCCTCACTCCGCTCCATTCCAACACAATCCTCACTCCGCTCCATTCCAATACAATCCTTACTCCGCTCCATTCCAATACAATCCTCACTCCGCTCCATTCCAATACAATCCTCACTCCGCACCATCCCAATACAATCCTCACTCCACACCATTCCAATACAATCCTCACTCCGCACCATCCCAATACAATCCTCACTCCACTCCATTCCAATACAATCCTCACTCTGGTCCATTCCAATACAATCCTCACTCCGCTCCATCCCAATACAATCCTCACTCTGCTCCATTCCAATACAATCCTCACTCTGCTCCATTCCAATACAATCCTCACTCCACTCCATCCCAATTCAATCCTCACTCCGCTCCATTCCAATACAGTCCTCACTCCGCTCGATTCCAATACAATCCTCACTCCGCTCGATTCCAATACAATCCTCACTCTGCTCCATTCCAATACAATCCTCACTCTGCTCCATTCCAATACAATCCTCACTCTGCTCCATTCCAATTCAATCCTCACTCCGCTCCATTCCAATACAATCCTCACTCCGCTCCATTCCAATACAATCCTCACTCCGCTCCATTCCAATACAATCCTCACTCCGCTCCATCCCAATTCAATCCTCACTCCGCTCCATTCCAATACAATCCTCACTCCGCTCCATTCCAATACAATCCTCACTCCGCTCCATTCCAATACAATCCTCACTCCGCTCCATTCCAATACAATCCTCACTACGCTCCATCCCAATACAATCCTCACTCCACTCCATTCCAATACAATCCTCACTCCGCTCCATTCCAATACAATCCTCACTCCGCTCCATCCCAATACAATCCTCACTCCGCTCCATCCCAATACAATCCTCACTCCGCTCCATTCCAATACAATCCTCACTCCGTTCCATTCCAATACAATCCTCACTCCGCTCCATCCCAATACAATCCTCACTCCGCTCCATTCCAATGCAATCCTCACTCCGCTCCATTCCAATACAATCCTCACTCCGCTCCATTCCGATACAATCCTCACTCCGCACAATCCCAATACAATCCTCACTCCGCACAATCCCAATACAATCCTCACTACGCACCATTCCAATACAATCCTCACTCCGCTCCATCCCAATACAATCCTCACTCCTCTCCAAACCAATACAATCCTCACTCCGCTGCATCCCAATACGATCCTCACTCCTCTCCATTCCAATACACTCTTAACTCCGCTCCTTTCCAATACAATCCTCACTCCTCTCCATTCCAATACAATCCTCACTCCGCCCCATTCCAATACAATCCTCACTCCACTCCATCCGAATACAATCCTCACTCCGCTCCATTCCAATACAATCCTCGCTCCGCTCCACCCAATACAATCCTCACTCCGCTCCATTCCGTTACAATCCTCACTCTGCTCTATTCCAATACAATCTTCACTCTACTCCATTCCAATACAATTCTCACTCCGCTCCATTCCAATACAATCCTCACTCCGCTCCATTTCAATACAATCCTCACTCCGCTCCATTCCAATACAATCCTCACTCTGCTCCATTCCGATACAATCCTCACTCCGCTCCATCCCAATACAATCCTTACTCCGCTCCATTCCAATACAATCCTCACTCCGCTCCATTCCAATACAATCCTCACTCCGCTCCATTCCGATACAATCCTCACTCCACTCCATTCCAATACAATCCTCACTCCGCTCCATTCCAATACTATCCTCACTCCGCTCCATTCCAATACAATCCTCACTCCGCTCCGTCCCAATACAATGCTCACTCCGCTCCATTCCAATACAATCCTCACTCCGCTCCATTCCAATACTATCCTCACTCCGCTCCATTCCAATACAATCCTCACTCCGCTCCGTCCCAATACAATGCTCACTCCGCTCCATTCCAATACAATCCTCACTCCGCTCCATTCCAATACAATCCTCACTCCGCTCCATTCCGATACAATCCTCACTCCACTCCATTCCAATACAATCCTCACTCCGCTCCATTCCAATACTATCCTCACTCCGCTCCATTCCAATACAATCCTCACTCCGCTCCGTCCCAATACAATGCTCACTCCTCTCCATCCCAATACAATCCTTACTCCGCTCCATTCCAATACAATCCTCACTCCGCTCCATTCCAATACAATCCTCACTCCGCTCCATTCCAATACTATCCTCACTCCGCTCCATTCCAATACAATCCTCACTCCGCTCCGTCCCAATACAATGCTCACTCCGCTCCATTCCAATACAATCCTCACTCCGCTGCATTCCGATACAATCCTCACACCGCTCCATTCCAATACAATCCTCACTCCGCTCCATTCCAATACAATCCTCACTCCGCTCCATTCCAATAGAATCCTCACTCCGCTCCATTCCAATACAATCCTCACTCCGCTTCATTCCAATACAATCCTCACTCCGCTCCATCCCAATACAATTCTCACTCCGCTCCATTCCAATACAATCCTCACTCGTCTCCATGCCAACACAATCCTCACTCCGCTCCATCCCAATACAATCCTCACTCTGCTCCATTCCAATACAATCCTCAGTCCGCTCCATTCCAATACAATTCTCACTCTGCTCCATTCCAATACAATCCTCACTCCTCTCCATTCCGATACAATCCTCACTCCGCTCCATTCCAATACAATCCTCACTCCGCTCCATCCCAATACAATCCTCACTCCGCTCCATTCCAATACAATCCTCACTCCGCTCCATTCCAATACAATCCTCACTCCGCTCCATTCCAATACAATCCTCACTCCGCTCCATTCCAATACAATCCTCACTCCGCTCCATCCCAATACAATCCTCACTCCTCTCCATTCCAATACAATCCTCACTCCGCTCCATTCCAATACAATCCTCACTCCGCTCCATTCCGATACAATCCTCACTCCGCTCCATCCCAATACAATCCTCACTACGCACCATTCCAATACAATCCTCACTCCGCTCCATCCCAATACAATCCTCACTCCTCTCCATTCCAATACAATCCTAACTCCGCTCCTTTCCAATACAATCCTCACTCCTCTCCATTCCAATACAATCCTCACTCCGCCCCATTCCAATACAATCCTCACTCCACTCCATCCGAATACAATCCTCACTCCGCTCCAATCCCAATACAATCCTCACTCTGCTGCATTCCAATACAATCCTCACTCCGCTCCATTCCAATACAATCCTCACTCCACTCCATTCCAATACAATCCTCGCTCCGCTCCACCCAATACAATCCTCACTCCGCTCCATTCCGTTACAATCCTCACTCTGCTCTATTCCAATACAATCTTCACTCTACTCCATTCCAATACAATTCTCACTCCGCTCCATTCCAATACAATCCTCACTCCGCTCCATTTCAATACAATCCTCACTCCGCTCCATTCCAATACAATCCTCACTCCGCTCCATTCCAATACAATCCTCACTACGCTCCATCCCATTACAATCCTCACTCCTCTCCATTCCAATACAATCCTCACTCCGCTCCATTCCAATACAATCCTCACTCCTCTCCATTCCAATGCAATCTTCACTCCGCTCAATTCCAGTACAATCCTCACTCCGCTCCATTCCAATACAATCCTCACTCCGCTCCATCCCAATTCAATCCTCACTCTGCTCCATTCCTATACAATCCTCACTCCACTCCATTCGAATACAATCCTCACTCCATTCCAATACAATCCTCACTCTGGTCCATTCCAATACAATCCTCACTCCGCTCCATCCCAATACAATCCTCACTCCGCTCCATTCCAATACAATCCTCACTCTGCTCCATTCCAATGCAATCCTCACTCCGCTCCATCCCAATACAATCCTCACTCCACTCCATCCCAGTTCAATCCTCACTCCTCTAAATTCCAATATAATCCTCACTCCAATCCTCGATTCCAATACAATCCTCACTCTGCTCGATTCCAATACAATCCTCACTCTGCTCCATTCCAATACAATCCTCACTCCGCTCCATCCCAATACAATCCTCACTCCGTTCCATCCCAATTCAATCCTCACTCCGCTCCATCCCAATACAATCCTCCCTCCTCTCCATTCCAATTCAATCCTCACTCCGCTCCATTCCAATACAATCCTCACTCCGCTCCATCCCAATACAATCCTCACTCCGCCCCATTCCAGTACAATCCTAACTCCGCTCCATTCCAATACAATCCTCACTCCGCTCCATTCCAATAGAATCCTCACTCCGCTCGATACAATCCTCACTCTGCTCCATTCCAATACAATCCTCACTCCACTCCATCCGAATACAATCCTCACTCCTCTCCATTCCAATACAATCCTCACTCCGCCCCATTCCAATACAATCCTCACTCCGCTCCATTCCAATACAATCCTCACTCCGTTCCATTACCAATACAATCCTCACTCCGCTCCATCACAATTCAATCCTCATTCCGCTCCATCCCAATACAATCCTCACACCGCTCCATTCCAATACAATCCTCACTCCGCTCCATTCCAACACAATCCTCACTCCGCTCCATTCCAATACAATCCTTACTCCGCTCCATTCCAATACAATCCTCACTCCGCTCCATTCCAATACAATCCTCACTCCGCACCATCCCAATACAATCCTCACTCCACACCATTCCAATACAATCCTCACTCCGCACCATCCCAATACAATCCTCACTCCACTCCATTCCAATACAATCCTCACTCTGGTCCATTCCAATACAATCCTCACTGCGCTCCATCCCAATACAATCCTCACTCTGCTCCATTCCAATACAATCCTCACTCTGCTCCATTCCAATACAATCCTCACTCCACTCCATCCCAATTCAATCCTCACTCCGCTCCATTCCAATACAATCCTCACTCCGCTCGATTCCAATACAATCCTCACTCTGCTCCATTCCAATACAATCCTCACTCCACTCCATCCCAATTCAATCCTCACTCCGCTCCATTCCAATACAATCCTCACTCCGCTCCATTCCAATACAATCCTCACTCCGCTCCATTCCAATACAATCCTCACTCCGCTCCATTCCAATACAATCCTCACTCCATTCCATTCCAATACAATCCTCACTTCGCTCCATTCCAATACAATCCTCACTCCGCTCCATTCCAATACAATCCTCACTCCGCTCCATTCCAATACAATCCTCACTCCGCTCCATTCCAATACAATCCTCACTCCGCTCCATCCCAATACAATCCTCACTCTGCTCCATTCCAATATAATCCTCACTCCGCTCCATTCCAATACAATCCTCACTACACTCCATCCCAATACAATCCTCACTCTGCTCCATTCCAATACAATCCTCACTCCACTCCATTCCAAAACAATCCTCACTCCGGTCCATTCCAATGCAATCCTCACTCAGCTCCATTCCAATACAATCCTCACTCAGCTCTATTCCAATACAATCCTCACTCCCCTCCATTCCAACAAAATCCTCACTCCGCTCCATTCTAATACAATCCTCCCTCCTCTCCATTCCAATACAATCCTCACTCCGCTCCATTCCAATACAATCCTCAATCCGCTCCATCCCAGTACAATCCTCACTCCGCTCCATTCCAATACAATCCTCACTCCGCTCCATTCCAATACAATCCTCACTCCGCTCCATCCCAATACAATCCTCATTCCACTCCATTCTCATACAATCCTCACTCCACTCCATTCCAACACAATGCTCACTCCGCTCCATTCCAGCACAATCTCAATCCTCACTCCGCTCCATTCCAATACAATCCTCACTCCTCTCCATTCCAGGACAATCCCAATACTCACTCCACTCCATTCCAACACAATGCTCACTCCGCTCCATTCCAGTACAATCCCAATCCTCACTCCACTCCATTCCAATACAATCCTCAATCCGCTCCATCCCAGTACAATCCTCACTCCACTCCATTCCAATACAATCCTCACTCCGCTTCATTCCAATACAATCCTCACTCCGCTCCATTCCAATACAATCCTCACTCCGCTCCATTCCAATACAATCCTCACTCCGCTCCATTCCAATACAATCCGCACTCCGCTTCATTCCAATACAATCCTCACTCCGCTCCATTCCAATACAATCCTCACTCCGCTCCATTCCAATACAATCCTCACTCCGCTCCATTCCAATACAATCCTCACTCCGCTCCAATGCCAATACAATCCTCACTCCGCTCCATTCCAATACAATCCTCACTCCGCTCCATTCCAATACAATCCTCACTCCGCTCCATTCCAATACAATCCTCACTCCGCTCCATTCCAATACAATCCTCACTCCGCTCCAATGCCAATACAATCCTCACTCCGCTGCATTCCAAATCAATCCTCACTCCGCTCCATTCCAATACAATCCTCACTCTGCTCCATTCCAATACAATCCTCACTCCGCTCCATTCCAATACAATCCTCACTCCACTCCATTCCAATACAATCCTCACTCCGCTCCATTCCAATACAATCCTCACTCCATTCCATTACCAATTCAATCCTCACTCCGCTCCATTCCAATACAATCCTCACTCCGCTCCATTCCAATACAATCCTCTCTCCGCTCCATCACAATTCAATCCTCACTCCGCTCCATTCCAATAAAATCCTCACTCCGCTCCATTCCAATACAATCCTCAATCCGCTCCATCTCAATACAATCCTCACTCCGCTCCATTCCAATACAATCCTCACTCCGCTCCATTCCAATACAATCCTCACTCTGCTGCATTCCAATACAATGCTCACTCCGCTCCATTCCAATACAATCATCACTCCGCTCCATTCCAATACAATCCTCACTCCGCTCCATTCCCAATACAATCCTCACTCCGCTCCATTCCCAATACAATCCTCACTCTGCTCCATTCCAATACAATCCTCACTCAGCTCCATTCCAATACAATCCTCATTCCGCTCCATTCCAATACAATCCTCACTCTGCTGCATTCCAATACAATGCTCACTCCGCTCCATTCCAATACAATCATCACTCCGCTCCATTCCAATACAATCCTCACTCCACTCCATTCCCAGTACAACCCTCACTCTGCTCCATTCCAATACAATCCTCACTCTGCTCCATTCCAATACAATCCTCACTCCACTCCATTCCAAAACAATCCTCACTCCGGTCCATTCCAATACAATCCTCACTCTTCTCCATTCCAATACAATCCTCACTCTGCTCGATTCCAATACAATCCTCACTCTGCTCCATTCCAATACAATCCTCACTCCGCTCCATCCCAATACAATCCTCACTCCGTTCCATCCCAATTCAATCCTCACTCCGCTCCATCCCAATACAATCCTCCCTCCTCTCCATTCCAATTCAATCCTCACTCCGCTCCATTCCAATACAATCCTCACTCCGCTCCATCCCAATACAATCCTCACTCCGCCCCATTCCAGTACAATCCTAACTCCGCTCCATTCCAATACAATCCTCACTCCGCTCCATTCCAATAGAATCCTCACCCCGCTCGATACAATCCTCACTCTGCTCCATTCCAATACAATCCTCACTCCACTCCATCCGAATACAATCCTCACTCCTCTCCATTCCAATACAATCCTCACTCCGCCCCATTCCAATACAATCCTCACTCCGCTCCATTCCAATACAATCCTCACTCCGTTCCATCACAATTCAATCCTCATTCCGCTCCATCCCAATACAATCCTCACACCGCTCCATTCCAATACAATCCTCACTCCGCTCCATTCCAACACAATCCTCACTCCGCTCCATTCCAATACAATCCTTACTCCGCTCCATTCCAATACAATCCTCACTCCGCTCCATTCCAATACAATCCTCACTCCGCACCATCCCAATACAATCCTCACTCCACACCATTCCAATACAATCCTCACTCTGCTCCATTCCGATACAATCCTCACTCCGCTCCATCCCAATACAATCCTTACTCCGCTCCATTCCAATACAATCCTCACTCCGCTCCATTCCAATACAATCCTCACTCCGCTCCATTCCAATACTATCCTCACTCCGCTCCATTCCAATACAATCCTCACTCCGCTCCGTCCCAATACAATGCTCACTCCGCTCCATTCCAATACAATCCTCACTCCGCTCCATTCCGATACAATCCTCACACCGCTCCATTCCAATACAATCCTCACTCCGCTCCATTCCAATACAATCCTCACTCCGCTCCATTCCAATAGAATCCTCACTCCGCTCCATTCCAATACAATCCTCACTCTGCTTCATTCCAATACAATCCTCACTCCGCTCCATCCCAATACAATTCTCACTCCGCTCCATTCCAATACAATCCTCACTCCGCTCCATCCCAACACAATCCTCACTCCGCTCCATTCCAATACAATCCTCACTCCGCTCCATTCCAATACAATCCTCACTCCGCTCCATTTCAATACAATCCTCACTCCGCTCCATTCCAATACAATCCTCACTCCGCTCCATTCCAATACAATCCTCACTCCGCTCCATTCCAATACAATCCTCACTCCGCTCCATCCCAATACAATCCTCACTCTGCCCCATTCCAATACAATCCTCACTCCGCTCCATTCCATTACAATCCTCACTCCGCTCCATTCCAATACAATCCTCACTCCGCTCCATTTCAATACAATCCTCACTCTGCTCCATTCCAATACAATCCTCCCTCCGCTCCATCCCAATACAATCCTCACTCCGCTCCATCCCAATACAATCCTCACTCCGCTCCATTCCAATACAATCCTCACTCCGCTCCATTCCAATACAATCCTCCCTCCGCTCCATCCCAATACCATCCTCACTCCGCTCGATTCCAATACAATCCTCACTCCGCTCCAACCCAATACAATCCTCACTCCTCTCCATCAGATTACAGTCCTCACTCCGCTCCATTCCAATACAATCCTCACTCTGCTCCATTCCAATACAATCCTCACTCCTCTCCATTCCAATACAATCCTCACTCCACTCCATTCCAATACAATCCTCACTCCGCTCCATTCCAATACAATCCTCACTCCGCTCCATCCCAATACAATCCTCACTCTGCTCCATTCCAATACAATCCTCAGTCCGCTCCATTCCAATACAATTCTCACTCTGCTCCATTCCAATACAATCCTCACTCCTCTCCATTCCGATACAATCCTCACTCCGCTCCATTCCAATACAATCCTCACTCCGCTCCATCCCAATACAATCCTCACTCCGCTCCATTCCAATACAATCCTCACTCCGCTCCATTCCAATACAATCCTCACTCCGCTCCATCCCAATACAATCCTCACTCCACTCCATTCCAATACAATCCTCACTCCGCTCCAACCCAATACAATCCTCAGTCCTCTCCATCAGATTACAGTCCTCACTCTGCTCCATTCCAATACAATCCTCACTCTGCTCCATTCCAATACAACCCTCACTCCTCTCCATTCCAATACAATCCTCACTCCACTCCATTCCAATGCAATCCTCACTCCGCTCCATTCCAATACAATCCTCAGTCCGCTCCATTCCAATACAATCCTCACTCTGCTCCATTCCAATACAATCCTCACTCCTCTCCATTCCGATACAATCCTCACTCCGCTCCATTCCAATACAATCCTCTCTCCGCTCCATTCCGATACAATCCTCACTCCGCTCCATTCCAATACGATCCTCACTCCGCTCCATTCCAATACAATCCTCACTCCGCTCCATTCCAATACAATCCTCACTCTGCTCCATTCCAATACAATCCTCACTCCTCTCCATTCCAATACAATCCTCACTCCACTCCATTCCAATACAATCCTCACTCCGCTCCATTCCTATACAATCCTCACTCCACTTCATTCCAATACAGTCCTCACTCCGCTCCATTCCAATACAATCCTCACTCCGCTCCATCCCAATACAATCCTCACTCCGCTCCATTCCAATACAATCCTCACTCTGCTCCATTCCAATACAATCCTCACTCCGCTCCATCCCAATACAATCCTCACTCCACTCCATCCCAATTCAATCCTCACTCCGCTCCATTCCAATACAATCCTCACTCCGCTCCATTCCAATACAATCCTCACTCCGCTCCATTCCAATACAATCCTCACTCCGCTCCATTCCAATACAATCCTCACTCCGCTCGATTTCAATACAATCCTCACTCTGCTCCATTCCAATACAATCCTCACTCTGCTCCATTCCAATACAATCCTCACTCCACTCCATCCCAATACAATCCTCACTCCACTCCATCCCAATTCAATCCTCACTCCGCTCCATTCCAATACAATCTTCACTCCGCTCCATTCCAATACAATCCTCACTCCGCTCCATCCCAATAAAATCCTCACTCCTCTCCATTCCAATACAATCTTCACTCCGCTCCATTCCAATACAATCCTCACTCCGCTCCATCCCAATTCAATCCTCACTCCGCACCATTCCAATACAATCCTCACTCCGCTCCATCCCAATACAATCCTCACTCCACTCCATCCCAATTCAATCCTCACTCCGCTCCATTCCAATACAATCCTCACTCCGCTCCATTCCAATACAATCCTCACTCCGCTCCATTCCAATTCAATCCTCACTCCGCTCCATTCCAATACAATCCTCACTCCGCTCGATTTCAATACAATCCTCACTCTGCTCCATTCCAATACAATCCTCACTCTGCTCCATTCCAATACAATCCTCACTCCACTCCATCCCAATACAATCCTCACTCCACTCCATCCCAATTCAATCCTCACTCCGCTCCATTCCAATACAATCTTCACTCCGCTCCATTCCAATACAATCCTCACTCCGCTCCATCCCAATAAAATCCTCACTCCTCTCCATTCCAATACAATCTTCACTCCGCTCCATTCCAATACAATCCTCACTCCGCTCCATCCCAATTCAATCCTCACTCCGCACCATTCCAATACAATCCTCACTCCGCTCCATCCCAATACAATCCTCACTCCTCTCCATTCCAAAACAATCCTCACTCCGCTGCATCCCAATACAATCCTCACTCCTCTCCATTCCAATACAATCCTCACTCCTCTCCATTCCAATAAAATCCTCACTCCACTCCATTCCAATACAATCCTCACTCCACTCCATCCCAATACAATCCTCACTCTGCTGCATTCCAATACAATGCTCACTCCGCTCCATTCCAATACAATCATCACTCCGCTCCATTCCAATACAATCCTCACTCCGCTCCATTCCGAATACAATCCTCACTCTGCTCCATTCCAATACAATCCTCACTCCGCTCCATTCCCAGTACAATCCTCACTCTGCTCCATTCCAATACAATCCTCACTCCGCTCCATTCCAATACAATCCTCACTCTTCTCCATTCCAATACAATCCTCATTCCGCTCCATTCCAATACAATCCTCACTCAGCTCCATTCCAATACAATCCTCATTCCGCTCCATTCCAATACAATCCTCACTCTGCTGCATTCCAATACAATCCTCACTCCGCTCCATTCCAATACAATCCTCACTCCGCTCCATTCCAATACAATCCTCATTCCGCTCCATTCCAATACAATCCTCACTCAGCTCCATTCCAATACAATCCTCACTCAGCTCCATTCCAATACAATCCTCACTCCGCTCCATTCCCAGTACAATCCTCACTCTGCTCCATTCCAATACAATCCTCACTCTGCTCCATTCCAATACAATCCTCACTCCTCTCCATTCCAATACAATCCTCACTCCACTCCATTCCAATACAATCCTCACTCCACTCCATCCCAATACAATCCTCACTCTGCTGCATTCCAATACAATGCTCACTCCGCTCCATTCCAATACAATCATCACTCCGCTCCATTCCAATACAATCCTCACTCCGCTCCATTCCCAATATAATCCTCACTCTGCTCCATTCCAATACAATCCTCACTCCGCTCCATTCCAATACAATCCTCACTCTGCTCCATTCCCAATATAATCCTCACTCCGCACCATCCCAATACAATCCTCACTCCACACCATTCCAATACAATCCTCACTCCACTCCATTCCAACACAATGCTCACTCCGCTCCATTCCAGTACAATCCCAATCCTCACTCCGCTCCATTCCAATACAATCCTCACTCCTCTCCATTCCAGGACAATCCCAATACTCACTCCACTCCATTCCAACACAATGCTCACTCTACTCCATTCCAGTACAATCCCAATCCTCACTCCACTCCATTCCAATACAATCCTCAATCCGCTCCATCCCAGTACAATCCTCACTCCACTCCATTCCAATACAATCCTCACTCCGCTTCATTCCAATACAATCCTCACTCCGCTCCATTCCAATACAATCCTCACTCCGCTCCATTCCAATACAATCCTCACTCCGCTCCATTCCAATACAATCCGCACTCCGCTTCATTCCAATACAATCCTCACTCCGCTCCATTCCAATACAATCCTCACTCCGCTCCATCCCAATACAATCCTCACTCCACACCATTCCAATACAATCCTCACTCCACTCCATTCCAACACAATGCTCACTCCGCTCCATTCCAGTACAATCCCAATCCTCACTCCGCTCCATTCCAACACAATCCTCACTCCGCTCCATTCCAATACAATCCTCACTCCGCACCATCCCAATACAATCCTCACTCCACACCATTCCAATACAATCCTCACTCCACTCCATTCCAATACAATCCTCACTCCGCTCCATTCCAATACAATCCTCACTCCATTCCATTACCAATTCAATCCTCACTCCGCTCCATTCCAATACAATCCTCACTCCGCTCCATTCCAATACAATCCTCTCTCCGCTCCATCACAATTCAATCCTCACTCCGCTCCATTCCAATAAAATCCTCACTCCTCTCCATTCCAATACAATCCTCAATCCGCTCCATCTCAATACAATCCTCACTCCGCTCCATTCCAATACAATCCTCACTCCGCTCCATTCCAATACAATCCTCACTCCGCTCCATTCCAATACAATCCTCACTTTACTCCATTCCAATACAATCCTCACTCCGCTCCATTCCAATACAATCCTCACTACGCTCCATCCCATTACAATCCTCACTCCTCTCCATTCCAATACAATCCTCACTCCGCTCCATTCCAATACAATCCTCACTCCTCTCCATTCCAATGCAATCTTCACTCCGCTCAATTCCAATACAATCCTCACTCCGCTCCATTCCAATACAATCCTCACTCCGCTCCATCCCAATTCAATCCTCACTCGGCTCCATTCCTATACAATCCTCACTCCACTCCATTCGAATACAATCCTCACTCCATTCCAATACAATCCTCACTCTGGTCCATTCCAATACAATCCTCACTCCGCTCCATCCCAATACAATCCTCACTCCGCTCCATTCCAATACAATCCTCACTCTGCTCCATTCCAATGCAATCCTCACTCCGCTCCATCCCAATACAATCCTCACTCCACTCCATCCCAATTCAATCCTCACTCCTCTAAATTCCAATACAATCCTCACTCCGCTCGATTCCAATACAATCCTCACTCTGCTCCATTCCAATACAATCCTCACTCCGCTCCATCCCAATACAATCCTCACTCCGCTCCATCCCAATTCAATCCTCACTCCGCTCCATCCCAATACAATCCTCCCTCCTCTCCATTCCAATTCAATCCTCACTCCGCTCCATTCCAATACAATCCTCACTCCGCTCCATTCCAATACAATCCTCACTCCGCTCCATCCCAATACAATCCTCACTCCGCCCCATTCCAGTACAATCCTAACTCCGCTCCATTCCAATACAATCCTCACTCCGCTCCATTCCAATACAATCCTCACTCCGCTCGATTCCAATACAATCCTCACTCTGCTCCATTCCAATACAATCCTCACTCCGCTCCATCCGAATACAATCCTCACTCCTCTCCATTCCAATACAATCCTCACTCCGCCCCATTCCAATACAATCCTCACTCCGCTCCATTCCAATACAATCCTCACTCCGTTCCATTACCAATACAATCCTCACTCCGCTCCATCACAATTCAATCCTCACTCCGCTCCATCCCAATACAATCCTCACTCCGCTCCATTCCAATACAATCCTCACTCCGCTCCATTCCAATACAATCCTCACTCCGCTCCATTCCAACACAATCCTCACTCCGCTCCATTCCAATACAATCCTCACTCCGCACCATCCCAATACAATCCTCACTCCACACCATTCCAATACAATCCTCACTCCACTCCATTCCAACACAATGCTCACTCCGCTCCATTCCAGTACAATCCCAATCCTCACTCCGCTCCATTCCAATACAATCCTCACTCCTCTCCATTCCAGGACAATCCCAATACTCACTCCACTCCATTCCAACACAATGCTCACTCTACTCCATTCCAGTACAATCCCAATCCTCACTCCACTCCATTCCAATACAATCCTCAATCCGCTCCATCCCAGTACAATCCTCACTCCACTCCATTCCAATACAATCCTCACTCCGCTTCATTCCAATACAATCCTCACTCCGCTCCATTCCAATACAATCCTCACTCCGCTCCATTCCAATACAATCCTCACTCCGCTCCATTCCAATACAATCCTCACTCCGCTCCAATGCCAATACAATCCTCACTCCGCTCCATTCCAATACAATCCTCACTCCGCTCCATTCCAATACAGTCCTCACTCCGCTCCATTCCAATACAATCCTCACTCAGCTCCATTCCAATACAATCCTCATTCCGCTCCATTCCAATACAATCCTCACTCTGCTGCATTCCAATACAATGCTCACTCCGCTCCATTCCAATACAATCATCACTCCGCTCCATTCCAATACAATCCTCACTCCACTCCATTCCCAGTACAACCCTCACTCTGCTCCATTCCAATACAATCCTCACTCTGCTCCATTCCAATACAATCCTCACTCCACTCCATTCCAAAACAATCCTCACTCCGGTCCATTCCAATACAATCCTCACTCTTCTCCATTCCAATACAATCCTCATTCCGCTCCATTCCAATACAATCCTCACTCAGCTCCATTCCAATACAATCCTCACTCAGCTCTATTCCAATACAATCCTCACTCCCCTCCATTCCAACAAAATCCTCACTCCGCTCCATTCCAATACAATCCTCCCTCCTCTCCATTCCAATACAATCCTCACTCCGCTCCATTCCAATACAATACTCAATCCGCTCCATCCCAGTACAATCCTCACTCCGCTCCATTCCAATACAATCCTCACTCCGCTCCATTCCAATACAATCCTCACTCCGCTCCATCCCAATACAATCCTCACTCCACTCCATTCTCATACAATCCTCACTCCACTCCATTCCAACACAATGCTCACTCCGCTCCATTCCAGTACAATCCCAATCCTCACTCCGCTCCATTCCAATACAATCCTCACTCCTCTCCATTCCAGGACAATCCCAATACTCACTCCACTCCATTCCAACACAATGCTCACTCCGCTCCATTCCAGTACAATCCCAATCCTCACTCCACTCCATTCCAATACAATCCTCAATCCGCTCCATCCCAGTACAATCCTCACTCCACTCCATTCCAATACAATCCTCACTCCGCTTCATTCCAATACAATCCTCACTCCGCTCCATTCCAATAAAATCCTCACTCCGCTCCATTCCAATACAATCCTCACTCCGCTCCATTCCAATACAATCCGCACTCCGCTTCATTCCAATACAATCCTCACTCCGCTCCATTCCAATACAATCCTCACTCCGCTCCATTCCAATACAATCCTCACTCCGCTCCATTCCAATACAATCCTCACTCCGCTCCATTCCAATACAATCCTCACTCCGCTCCATTCCAATACAATCCTCACTCCGCTCCATTCCAATACAATCCGCACTCCGCTTCATTCCAATACAATCCTCACTCCGCTCCATTCCAATACAATCCTCACTCCGCTCCATTCCAATACAATCCTCACTCCGCTCCATTCCAATACAATCCTCACTCCGCTCCATTCCAATACAATCCTCACTCCGCTCCAATGCCAATACAATCCTCACTCCGCTCCATTCCAATACAATCCTCACTCCGCTCCATTCCAATACAATCCTCACTCCGCTCCATTCCAATACAATCCTCACTCCGCTCCATTCCAATACAATCCTCACTCCGCTCCAATGCCAATACAATCCTCACTCCGCTGCATTCCAAATCAATCCTCACTCCGCTCCATTCCAATACAATCCTCACTCTGCTCCATTCCAATACAATCCTCACTCCGCTCCATTCCAATACAATCCTCACTCCACTCCATTCCAATACAATCCTCACTCCGCTCCATTCCAATACAATCCTCACTCCATTCCATGACCAATTCAATCCTCACTCCGCTCCATTCCAATACAATCCTCACTCCGCTCCATTCCAATACAATCCTCTCTCCGCTCCATCACAATTCAATCCTCACTCCGCTCCATTCCAATAAAATCCTCACTCCGCTCCATTCCAATACAATCCTCAATCCGCTCCATCTCAATACAATCCTCACTCCGCTCCATTCCAATACAATCCTCACTCCGCTCCATTCCAATACAATCCTCACTCCGCTCCATTCCAATACAATCCTCACTCCGCCCCATTCCAATACAATCCTCACTCCGCTCCATTCCAATACAATCCTCACTTTACTCCATTCCAATACAATCCTCACTCCGCTCCATTCCAATACAATCCTCACTACGCTCCATCCCATTACAATCCTCACTCCTCTCCATTCCAATACAATCCTCACTCCGCTCCATTCCAATACAATCCTCACTCCTCTCCATTCCAATGCAATCTTCACTCCGCTCAATTCCAATACAATCCTCACTCCGCTCCATTCCAATACAATCCTCACTCCGCTCCATCCCAATTCAATCCTCACTCAGCTCCATTCCTATACAATCCTCACTCCACTCCATTCGAATACAATCCTCACTCCATTCCAATACAATCCTCACTCTGGTCCATTCCAATACAATCCTCACTCCGCTCCATCCCAATACAATCCTCACTCCGCTCCATTCCAATACAATCCTCACTCTGCTCCATTCCAATGCAATCCTCACTCCGCTCCATCCCAATACAATCCTCACTCCACTCCATCCCAATTCAATCCTCACTCCTCTAAATTCCAATACAATCCTCACTCCGCTCGATTCCAATACAATCCTCACTCTGCTCCATTCCAATACAATCCTCACTCCGCTCCATCCCAATACAATCCTCACTCCGCTCCATCCCAATTCAATCCTCACTCCGCTCCATCCCAATACAATCCTCCCTCCTCTCCATTCCAATTCAATCCTCACTCCGCTCCATTCCAATACAATCCTCACTCCGCTCCATTCCAATACAATCCTCACTCCGCTCCATCCCAATACAATCCTCACTCCGCCCCATTCCAGTACAATCCTAACTCCGCTCCATTCCAATACAATCCTCACTCCGCTCCATTCCAATACAATCCTCACTCCGCTCGATTCCAATACAATCCTCACTCTGCTCCATTCCAATACAATCCTCACTCCGCTCCATCCGAATACAATCCTCACTCCTCTCCATTCCAATACAATCCTCACTCCGCCCCATTCCAATACAATCCTCACTCCGCTCCATTCCAATACAATCCTCACTCCGTTCCATTACCAATACAATCCTCACTCCGCTCCATCACAATTCAATCCTCACTCCGCCCCATCCCAATACAATCCTCACACCGCTCCATTCCAATACAATCCTCACTCCGCTCCATTCCAATACAATCCTCACTCCGCTCCATTCCAATACAATCCTCACTCCGCTCCATTCCAACACAATCCTCACTCCGCTCCATTCCAATACAATCCTCACTCCGCACCATCCCAATACAATCCTCACTCCACACCATTCCAATACAATCCTCACTCCACTCCATTCCAACACAATGCTCACTCCGCTCCATTCCAGTACAATCCCAATCCTCACTCCGCTCCATTCCAATACAATCCTCACTCCTCTCCATTCCAGGACAATCCCAATACTCACTCCACTCCATTCCAACACAATGCTCACTCTACTCCATTCCAGTACAATCCCAATCCTCACTCCACTCCATTCCAATACAATCCTCAATCCGCTCCATCCCAGTACAATCCTCACTCCACTCCATTCCAATACAATCCTCACTCCGCTTCATTCCAATACAATCCTCACTCCGCTCCATTCCAATACAATCCTCACTCCGCTCCATTCCAATACAATCCTCACTCCGCTCCATTCCAATACAATCCGCACTCCGCTTCATTCCAATACAATCCTCACTCCGCTCCATTCCAATACAATCCTCACTCCGCTCCATTCCAATACAATCCTCACTCCGCTCCATTCCAATACAATCCTCACTCCGCTCCAATGCCAATACAATCCTCACTCCGCTCCATTCCAATACAATCCTCACTCCGCTCCATTCCAATACAATCCTCACTCCGCTCCATTCCAATACAATCCTCACTCCACTCCATTCCAATACAATCCTCACTCCGCTCCAATGCCAATACAATCCTCACTCCGCTGCATTCCAAATCAATCCTCACTCCGCTCCATTCCAATACAATCCTCACTCTGCTCCATTCCAATACAATCCTCACTCCGCTCCATTCCAATACAATCCTCACTCCACGCCATTCCAATACAATCCTCACTCCGCTCCATTCCAATACAATCCTCACTCCATTCCATTACCAATACAATCCTCACTCCACTCCATTCCAATTTAATCCTCACTCCGCTCCATTCCAATACAATCCTCTCTCCGCTCCATCACAATTCAATCCTCACTCCGCTCCATTCCAATAAAATCCTCACTCCGCTCCATTACAATACAATCCTCAATCCGCTCCATCTCAATACAATCCTCACTCCGCTCCAATCCCAATACAATCCTCACTCTGCTGCATTCCAATACAATCCTCACTCCGCTCCATTCCAATACAATCCTCACTCCGCTCCATCCCAATACAATCCTCACTCCGCTCCATTCCAATACAATCCTCACTCCGCTCCATTCCAATACAATCCTCACTCCGCTCCATTCCAATACAATCCTCACTCCGCTCCATTCCAATACAATCCTCACTTTACTCCATTCCAATACAATCCTCACTCTGCTCCATTCCAATACAATCCTCACTACGCTCCATCCCATTACAATCCTCACTCCTCTCCATTCCAATACAATCCTCACTCCGCTCCATTCCAATACAATCCTCACTCCTCTCCATTCCAATGCAATCTTCACTCCGATCAATTCCAATACAATCCTCACTCCGCTCCATTCCAATACAATCCTCACTCCGCTCCATCCCAATTCAATCCTCACTCTGCTCCATTCCTATACAATCCTCACTCCATTCCATTCGAATACAATCCTCACTCCATTCCAATACAATCCTCACTCTGGTCCATTCCAATACAATCCTCACTCCGCTCCATCCCAATACAATCCTCACTCCGCTCCATTCCAATACAATCCTCCTTCTGCTCCATTCCAATGCAATCCTCACTCCGCTCCATCCCAATACAATCCTCACTCCACTCCATCCCAATTCAATCCTCACTCCTCTAAATTCCAATACAATCCTCACTCCGCTCGATTCCAATACAATCCTCACTCTGCTCCATTCCAATACAATCCTCACTCCGCTCCATCCCAATACAATCCTCACTCCGCTCCATCCCAATTCAATCCTCACTCCGCTCCATCCCAATACAATCCTCCCTCCTCTCCATTCCAATTCAATCCTCACTCCGCTCCATTCCAATTCAATCCTCACTCCGCTCCATTCCAATACAATCCTCACTCCGCTCGATTTCAATACAATCCTCACTCTGCTCCATTCCAATACAATCCTCACTCTGCTCCATTCCAATACAATCCTCACTCCACTCCATCCCAATACAATCCTCACTCCACTCCATCCCAATTCAATCCTCACTCCGCTCCATTCCAATACAATCTTCACTCCGCTCCATTCCAATACAATCCTCACTCCGCTCCATCCCAATAAAATCCTCACTCCTCTCCATTCCAATACAATCTTCACTCCGCTCCATTCCAATACAATCCTCACTCCGCTCCATCCCAATTCAATCCTCACTCCGCACCATTCCAATACAATCCTCACTCCGCTCCATCCCAATACAATCCTCACTCCTCTCCATTCCAAAACAATCCTCACTCCGCTGCATCCCAATACAATCCTCACTCCTCTCCATTCCAATACAATCCTCACTCCTCTCCATTCCAATAAAATCCTCACTCCACTCCATTCCAATACAATCCTCACTCCACTCCATCCCAATACAATCCTCACTCTGCTGCATTCCAATACAATGCTCACTCCGCTCCATTCCAATACAATCATCACTCCGCTCCATTCCAATACAATCCTCACTCCGCTCCATTCCGAATACAATCCTCACTCTGCTCCATTCCAATACAATCCTCACTCCGCTCCATTCCCAGTACAATCCTCACTCTGCTCCATTCCAATACAATCCTCACTCCGCTCCATTCCAATACAATCCTCACTCTTCTCCATTCCAATACAATCCTCATTCCGCTCCATTCCAATACAATCCTCACTCAGCTCCATTCCAATACAATCCTCATTCCGCTCCATTCCAATACAATCCTCACTCTGCTGCATTCCAATACAATCCTCACTCCGCTCCATTCCAATACAATCCTCACTCCGCTCCATTCCAATACAATCCTCATTCCGCTCCATTCCAATACAATCCTCACTCAGCTCCATTCCAATACAATCCTCACTCAGCTCCATTCCAATACAATCCTCACTCCGCTCCATTCCCAGTACAATCCTCACTCTGCTCCATTCCAATACAATCCTCACTCTGCTCCATTCCAATACAATCCTCACTCCTCTCCATTCCAATACAATCCTCACTCCACTCCATTCCAATACAATCCTCACTCCACTCCATCCCAATACAATCCTCACTCTGCTGCATTCCAATACAATGCTCACTCCGCTCCATTCCAATACAATCATCACTCCGCTCCATTCCAATACAATCCTCACTCCGCTCCATTCCCAATATAATCCTCACTCTGCTCCATTCCAATACAATCCTCACTCCGCTCCATTCCAATACAATCCTCACTCTGCTCCATTCCCAATATAATCCTCACTCCGCACCATCCCAATACAATCCTCACTCCACACCATTCCAATACAATCCTCACTCCACTCCATTCCAACACAATGCTCACTCCGCTCCATTCCAGTACAATCCCAATCCTCACTCCGCTCCATTCCAATACAATCCTCACTCCTCTCCATTCCAGGACAATCCCAATACTCACTCCACTCCATTCCAACACAATGCTCACTCTACTCCATTCCAGTACAATCCCAATCCTCACTCCACTCCATTCCAATACAATCCTCAATCCGCTCCATCCCAGTACAATCCTCACTCCACTCCATTCCAATACAATCCTCACTCCGCTTCATTCCAATACAATCCTCACTCCGCTCCATTCCAATACAATCCTCACTCCGCTCCATTCCAATACAATCCTCACTCCGCTCCATTCCAATACAATCCGCACTCCGCTTCATTCCAATACAATCCTCACTCCGCTCCATTCCAATACAATCCTCACTCCGCTCCATCCCAATACAATCCTCACTCCACACCATTCCAATACAATCCTCACTCCACTCCATTCCAACACAATGCTCACTCCGCTCCATTCCAGTACAATCCCAATCCTCACTCCGCTCCATTCCAACACAATCCTCACTCCGCTCCATTCCAATACAATCCTCACTCCGCACCATCCCAATACAATCCTCACTCCACACCATTCCAATACAATCCTCACTCCACTCCATTCCAATACAATCCTCACTCCGCTCCATTCCAATACAATCCTCACTCCATTCCATTACCAATTCAATCCTCACTCCGCTCCATTCCAATACAATCCTCACTCCGCTCCATTCCAATACAATCCTCTCTCCGCTCCATCACAATTCAATCCTCACTCCGCTCCATTCCAATAAAATCCTCACTCCTCTCCATTCCAATACAATCCTCAATCCGCTCCATCTCAATACAATCCTCACTCCGCTCCATTCCAATACAATCCTCACTCCGCTCCATTCCAATACAATCCTCACTCCGCTCCATTCCAATACAATCCTCACTTTACTCCATTCCAATACAATCCTCACTCCGCTCCATTCCAATACAATCCTCACTACGCTCCATCCCATTACAATCCTCACTCCTCTCCATTCCAATACAATCCTCACTCCGCTCCATTCCAATACAATCCTCACTCCTCTCCATTCCAATGCAATCTTCACTCCGCTCAATTCCAATACAATCCTCACTCCGCTCCATTCCAATACAATCCTCACTCCGCTCCATCCCAATTCAATCCTCACTCGGCTCCATTCCTATACAATCCTCACTCCACTCCATTCGAATACAATCCTCACTCCATTCCAATACAATCCTCACTCTGGTCCATTCCAATACAATCCTCACTCCGCTCCATCCCAATACAATCCTCACTCCGCTCCATTCCAATACAATCCTCACTCTGCTCCATTCCAATGCAATCCTCACTCCGCTCCATCCCAATACAATCCTCACTCCACTCCATCCCAATTCAATCCTCACTCCTCTAAATTCCAATACAATCCTCACTCCGCTCGATTCCAATACAATCCTCACTCTGCTCCATTCCAATACAATCCTCACTCCGCTCCATCCCAATACAATCCTCACTCCGCTCCATCCCAATTCAATCCTCACTCCGCTCCATCCCAATACAATCCTCCCTCCTCTCCATTCCAATTCAATCCTCACTCCGCTCCATTCCAATACAATCCTCACTCCGCTCCATTCCAATACAATCCTCACTCCGCTCCATCCCAATACAATCCTCACTCCGCCCCATTCCAGTACAATCCTAACTCCGCTCCATTCCAATACAATCCTCACTCCGCTCCATTCCAATACAATCCTCACTCCGCTCGATTCCAATACAATCCTCACTCTGCTCCATTCCAATACAATCCTCACTCCGCTCCATCCGAATACAATCCTCACTCCTCTCCATTCCAATACAATCCTCACTCCGCCCCATTCCAATACAATCCTCACTCCGCTCCATTCCAATACAATCCTCACTCCGTTCCATTACCAATACAATCCTCACTCCGCTCCATCACAATTCAATCCTCACTCCGCTCCATCCCAATACAATCCTCACTCCGCTCCATTCCAATACAATCCTCACTCCGCTCCATTCCAATACAATCCTCACTCCGCTCCATTCCAACACAATCCTCACTCCGCTCCATTCCAATACAATCCTCACTCCGCACCATCCCAATACAATCCTCACTCCACACCATTCCAATACAATCCTCACTCCACTCCATTCCAACACAATGCTCACTCCGCTCCATTCCAGTACAATCCCAATCCTCACTCCGCTCCATTCCAATACAATCCTCACTCCTCTCCATTCCAGGACAATCCCAATACTCACTCCACTCCATTCCAACACAATGCTCACTCTACTCCATTCCAGTACAATCCCAATCCTCACTCCACTCCATTCCAATACAATCCTCAATCCGCTCCATCCCAGTACAATCCTCACTCCACTCCATTCCAATACAATCCTCACTCCGCTTCATTCCAATACAATCCTCACTCCGCTCCATTCCAATACAATCCTCACTCCGCTCCATTCCAATACAATCCTCACTCCGCTCCATTCCAATACAATCCTCACTCCGCTCCAATGCCAATACAATCCTCACTCCGCTCCATTCCAATACAATCCTCACTCCGCTCCATTCCAATACAGTCCTCACTCCGCTCCATTCCAATACAATCCTCACTCAGCTCCATTCCAATACAATCCTCATTCCGCTCCATTCCAATACAATCCTCACTCTGCTGCATTCCAATACAATGCTCACTCCGCTCCATTCCAATACAATCATCACTCCGCTCCATTCCAATACAATCCTCACTCCACTCCATTCCCAGTACAACCCTCACTCTGCTCCATTCCAATACAATCCTCACTCTGCTCCATTCCAATACAATCCTCACTCCACTCCATTCCAAAACAATCCTCACTCCGGTCCATTCCAATACAATCCTCACTCTTCTCCATTCCAATACAATCCTCATTCCGCTCCATTCCAATACAATCCTCACTCAGCTCCATTCCAATACAATCCTCACTCAGCTCTATTCCAATACAATCCTCACTCCCCTCCATTCCAACAAAATCCTCACTCCGCTCCATTCCAATACAATCCTCCCTCCTCTCCATTCCAATACAATCCTCACTCCGCTCCATTCCAATACAATACTCAATCCGCTCCATCCCAGTACAATCCTCACTCCGCTCCATTCCAATACAATCCTCACTCCGCTCCATTCCAATACAATCCTCACTCCGCTCCATCCCAATACAATCCTCACTCCACTCCATTCTCATACAATCCTCACTCCACTCCATTCCAACACAATGCTCACTCCGCTCCATTCCAGTACAATCCCAATCCTCACTCCGCTCCATTCCAATACAATCCTCACTCCTCTCCATTCCAGGACAATCCCAATACTCACTCCACTCCATTCCAACACAATGCTCACTCCGCTCCATTCCAGTACAATCCCAATCCTCACTCCACTCCATTCCAATACAATCCTCAATCCGCTCCATCCCAGTACAATCCTCACTCCACTCCATTCCAATACAATCCTCACTCCGCTTCATTCCAATACAATCCTCACTCCGCTCCATTCCAATAAAATCCTCACTCCGCTCCATTCCAATACAATCCTCACTCCGCTCCATTCCAATACAATCCGCACTCCGCTTCATTCCAATACAATCCTCACTCCGCTCCATTCCAATACAATCCTCACTCCGCTCCATTCCAATACAATCCTCACTCCGCTCCATTCCAATACAATCCTCACTCCGCTCCATTCCAATACAATCCTCACTCCGCTCCATTCCAATACAATCCTCACTCCGCTCCATTCCAATACAATCCGCACTCCGCTTCATTCCAATACAATCCTCACTCCGCTCCATTCCAATACAATCCTCACTCCGCTCCATTCCAATACAATCCTCACTCCGCTCCATTCCAATACAATCCTCACTCCGCTCCATTCCAATACAATCCTCACTCCGCTCCAATGCCAATACAATCCTCACTCCGCTCCATTCCAATACAATCCTCACTCCGCTCCATTCCAATACAATCCTCACTCCGCTCCATTCCAATACAATCCTCACTCCGCTCCATTCCAATACAATCCTCACTCCGCTCCAATGCCAATACAATCCTCACTCCGCTGCATTCCAAATCAATCCTCACTCCGCTCCATTCCAATACAATCCTCACTCTGCTCCATTCCAATACAATCCTCACTCCGCTCCATTCCAATACAATCCTCACTCCACTCCATTCCAATACAATCCTCACTCCGCTCCATTCCAATACAATCCTCACTCCATTCCATGACCAATTCAATCCTCACTCCGCTCCATTCCAATACAATCCTCACTCCGCTCCATTCCAATACAATCCTCTCTCCGCTCCATCACAATTCAATCCTCACTCCGCTCCATTCCAATAAAATCCTCACTCCGCTCCATTCCAATACAATCCTCAATCCGCTCCATCTCAATACAATCCTCACTCCGCTCCATTCCAATACAATCCTCACTCCGCTCCATTCCAATACAATCCTCACTCCGCTCCATTCCAATACAATCCTCACTCCGCCCCATTCCAATACAATCCTCACTCCGCTCCATTCCAATACAATCCTCACTTTACTCCATTCCAATACAATCCTCACTCCGCTCCATTCCAATACAATCCTCACTACGCTCCATCCCATTACAATCCTCACTCCTCTCCATTCCAATACAATCCTCACTCCGCTCCATTCCAATACAATCCTCACTCCTCTCCATTCCAATGCAATCTTCACTCCGCTCAATTCCAATACAATCCTCACTCCGCTCCATTCCAATACAATCCTCACTCCGCTCCATCCCAATTCAATCCTCACTCAGCTCCATTCCTATACAATCCTCACTCCACTCCATTCGAATACAATCCTCACTCCATTCCAATACAATCCTCACTCTGGTCCATTCCAATACAATCCTCACTCCGCTCCATCCCAATACAATCCTCACTCCGCTCCATTCCAATACAATCCTCACTCTGCTCCATTCCAATGCAATCCTCACTCCGCTCCATCCCAATACAATCCTCACTCCACTCCATCCCAATTCAATCCTCACTCCTCTAAATTCCAATACAATCCTCACTCCGCTCGATTCCAATACAATCCTCACTCTGCTCCATTCCAATACAATCCTCACTCCGCTCCATCCCAATACAATCCTCACTCCGCTCCATCCCAATTCAATCCTCACTCCGCTCCATCCCAATACAATCCTCCCTCCTCTCCATTCCAATTCAATCCTCACTCCGCTCCATTCCAATACAATCCTCACTCCGCTCCATTCCAATACAATCCTCACTCCGCTCCATCCCAATACAATCCTCACTCCGCCCCATTCCAGTACAATCCTAACTCCGCTCCATTCCAATACAATCCTCACTCCGCTCCATTCCAATACAATCCTCACTCCGCTCGATTCCAATACAATCCTCACTCTGCTCCATTCCAATACAATCCTCACTCCGCTCCATCCGAATACAATCCTCACTCCTCTCCATTCCAATACAATCCTCACTCCGCCCCATTCCAATACAATCCTCACTCCGCTCCATTCCAATACAATCCTCACTCCGTTCCATTACCAATACAATCCTCACTCCGCTCCATCACAATTCAATCCTCACTCCGCCCCATCCCAATACAATCCTCACACCGCTCCATTCCAATACAATCCTCACTCCGCTCCATTCCAATACAATCCTCACTCCGCTCCATTCCAATACAATCCTCACTCCGCTCCATTCCAACACAATCCTCACTCCGCTCCATTCCAATACAATCCTCACTCCGCACCATCCCAATACAATCCTCACTCCACACCATTCCAATACAATCCTCACTCCACTCCATTCCAACACAATGCTCACTCCGCTCCATTCCAGTACAATCCCAATCCTCACTCCGCTCCATTCCAATACAATCCTCACTCCTCTCCATTCCAGGACAATCCCAATACTCACTCCACTCCATTCCAACACAATGCTCACTCTACTCCATTCCAGTACAATCCCAATCCTCACTCCACTCCATTCCAATACAATCCTCAATCCGCTCCATCCCAGTACAATCCTCACTCCACTCCATTCCAATACAATCCTCACTCCGCTTCATTCCAATACAATCCTCACTCCGCTCCATTCCAATACAATACTCACTCCGCTCCATTCCAATACAATCCTCACTCCGCTCCATTCCAATACAATCCGCACTCCGCTTCATTCCAATACAATCCTCACTCCGCTCCATTCCAATACAATCCTCACTCCGCTCCATTCCAATACAATCCTCACTCCGCTCCATTCCAATACAATCCTCACTCCGCTCCAATGCCAATACAATCCTCACTCCGCTCCATTCCAATACAATCCTCACTCCGCTCCATTCCAATACAATCCTCACTCCGCTCCATTCCAATACAATCCTCACTCCACTCCATTCCAATACAATCCTCACTCCGCTCCAATGCCAATACAATCCTCACTCCGCTGCATTCCAAATCAATCCTCACTCCGCTCCATTCCAATACAATCCTCACTCTGCTCCATTCCAATACAATCCTCACTCCGCTCCATTCCAATACAATCCTCACTCCACGCCATTCCAATACAATCCTCACTCCGCTCCATTCCAATACAATCCTCACTCCATTCCATTACCAATACAATCCTCACTCCACTCCATTCCAATTTAATCCTCACTCCGCTCCATTCCAATACAATCCTCTCTCCGCTCCATCACAATTCAATCCTCACTCCGCTCCATTCCAATAAAATCCTCACTCCGCTCCATTACAATACAATCCTCAATCCGCTCCATCTCAATACAATCCTCACTCCGCTCCAATCCCAATACAATCCTCACTCTGCTGCATTCCAATACAATCCTCACTCCGCTCCATTCCAATACAATCCTCACTCCGCTCCATCCCAATACAATCCTCACTCCGCTCCATTCCAATACAATCCTCACTCCGCTCCATTCCAATACAATCCTCACTCCGCTCCATTCCAATACAATCCTCACTCCGCTCCATTCCAATACAATCCTCACTTTACTCCATTCCAATACAATCCTCACTCTGCTCCATTCCAATACAATCCTCACTACGCTCCATCCCATTACAATCCTCACTCCTCTCCATTCCAATACAATCCTCACTCCGCTCCATTCCAATACAATCCTCACTCCTCTCCATTCCAATGCAATCTTCACTCCGATCAATTCCAATACAATCCTCACTCCGCTCCATTCCAATACAATCCTCACTCCGCTCCATCCCAATTCAATCCTCACTCTGCTCCATTCCTATACAATCCTCACTCCATTCCATTCGAATACAATCCTCACTCCATTCCAATACAATCCTCACTCTGGTCCATTCCAATACAATCCTCACTCCGCTCCATCCCAATACAATCCTCACTCCGCTCCATTCCAATACAATCCTCCTTCTGCTCCATTCCAATGCAATCCTCACTCCGCTCCATCCCAATACAATCCTCACTCCACTCCATCCCAATTCAATCCTCACTCCTCTAAATTCCAATACAATCCTCACTCCGCTCGATTCCAATACAATCCTCACTCTGCTCCATTCCAATACAATCCTCACTCCGCTCCATCCCAATACAATCCTCACTCCGCTCCATCCCAATTCAATCCTCACTCCGCTCCATCCCAATACAATCCTCCCTCCTCTCCATTCCAATTCAATCCTCACTCCGCTCCATTCCAATACAATCCTCACTCCGCTCCATTCCAATACAATCCTCACTCCGCTCCATCCCAATACAATCCTCCCTCCTCTCCATTCCAATTCAATCCTCACTCCACTCCATTCCAATTTAATCCTCACTCCGCTCCATTCCAATACAATCCTCTCTCCGCTCCATCACAATTCAATCCTCACTCCGCTCCATTCCAATAATATCCTCACTCCGCTCCATTCCAATACAATCTTCAATCCGCTCCATCTCAATACAATCCTCACTCCGCTCCAATCCCAATACAATCCTCACTCTGCTGCATTCCAATACAATCCTCACTCCGCTCCATTCCAATACAATCCTCACTCCGCTCCATCCCAATACAATCCTCACTCCGCTCCATTCCAATACAATCCTCACTCCGCTCCATTCCAATACAATCCTCACTCCGCTCCATTCCAATACAATCCTCACTCCGCTCCATTCCAATACAATCCTCACTTTACTCCATTCCAATACAATCCTCACTCCGCTCCATTCCAATACAATCCTCACTACGCTCCATCCCATTACAATCCTCACTCCTCTCCATTCCAATACAATCCTCACTCCGCTCCATTCCAATACAATCCTCACTCCTCTCCATTCCAATGCAATCTTCACTCCGATCAATTCCAATACAATCCTCACTCCGCTCCATTCCAATACAATCCTCACTCCGCTCCATCCCAATTCAATCCTCACTCTGCTCCATTCCTATACAATCCTCACTCCACTCCATTCGAATACAATCCTCACTCCATTCCAATACAATCCTCACTCTGGTCCATTCCAATACAATCCTCACTCCGCTCCATCCCAATACAATCCTCACTCCGCTCCATTCCAATACAATCCTCCTTCTGCTCCATTCCAATGCAATCCTCACTCCGCTCCATCCCAATACAATCCTCACTCCACTCCATCCCAATTCAATCCTCACTCCTCTAAATTCCAATACAATCCTCACTCCGCTCGATTCCAATACAATCCTCACTCTGCTCCATTCCAATACAATCCTCACTCCGCTCCATCCCAATACAATCCTCACTCCGCTCCATCCCAATTCAATCCTCACTCCGCTCCATCCCAATACAATCCTCCCTCCTCTCCATTCCAATTCAATCCTCACTCCGCTCCATTCCAGTACAATCCTAACTCCGCTCCATTCCAATGCAATCGTCACTCCGCCCCATTCCAATACAATCCTCACTCCGCTCGATTCCAATACAATCCTCACTCTGCTCCATTCCAATACAATCCTCACTCCGCTCCATCCGAATACAATCCTCACTCCTCTCCATTCCAATACAATCCTCACTCCGCCCCATTCCAATACAATCCTCACTCCGCTCCATTCCAATACAATCCTCACTCCGTTCCATTACCAATACAATCCTCACTCCGCTCCATCACAATTCAATCCTCACTCCGCTCCATCCCAATACAATCCTCACACCGCTCCATTCCAATACAATCCTCACTCCGCTCCATTCCAATACAATCCTCACTCCGCTCCACTCCAATACAATCCTCACTCCGCTCCATTCCAACACAATCCTCACTCCGCTCCATTCCAATACAATCCTTACTCCGCTCCATTCCAATACAATCCTCACTCCACTCCATTCCAATACAATCCTCACTCCGCACCATCCCAATACAATCCTCACTCCACACCATTCCAATACAATCCTCACTCCGCACCATCCCAATACAATCCTCACTCCACTCCATTCCAATACAATCCTCACTTTGGTCCATTCCAATACAATCCTCACTCCGCTCCATCCCAATACAATCCTCACTCTGCTCCATTCCAATACAATCCTCACTCTGCTCCATTCCAATACAATCCTCACTCCACTCCATCCCAATTCAATCCTCACTCCGCTCCATTCCAATACAATCCTCACTCCGCTCGATTCCAATACAATCCTCACTCTGCTCCATTCCAATACAATCCTCACTCCACTCCATCCCAATTCAATCCTCACTCCGCTCCATTCCAATACAATCCTCACTCCGCTCCATTCCAATACAATTCTCACTCCGCTCCATTCCAATACAATCCTCACTCCGCTCCATTCCAATACAATCCTCACTCCATTCCATTCCAATACAATCCTCACTTCGCTCCATTCCAATACAATCCTCACTCCGCTCCATCCCAATACAATCCTCACTCCGCTCCATTCCAATACAATCCTCACTCCGCTCCATTCCAATACAATCCTCACTCCGCTCCATTCCAATACAATCCTCACTCCGCTCCATTCCAATACAATCCTCACTCCGCTCCATCCCAATACAATCCTCACTCTGCTCCATTCCAATATAATCCTCACTCCGCTCCATTCCAATACAATCCTCACTACGCTCCATCCCAATACAATCCTCACTCCACTCCATTCCAATACAATCCTCACTCCGCTCCATTCCAATACAACCCTCACTCCGCTCCATCCCAATACAATCCTCACTCCGCTCCATCCCAATACAATCCTCACTCCGCTCCATTCCAATACAATCCTCACTCCGCTCCATTCCAATACAATCCTCACTCCATTCCATTCCAATACAATCCTCACTCCGCTCCATTCCAATACAATCCTCACTCCGCTCCATTCCAATACAATCCTCACTCCGCTCCATCCCAATACAATCCTCACTCCGCTCCATTCCAATACACTCCTCACTCCGCTCCATTCCAATACAATCCTCACTCCGCTCCATTTCAATACAATCCTCACTCCGCTCCATTCCAATACAATCCACACTCCGATCCATTCCACTACAATCCTCACTCCTCTCCATTCCAATACAATCCTCACTCCGTTCCACTCCAATACAATCCTCCCTCCATTCCAATATAATCCTCACTCCGCTCCATTCCGATACAATACTCACTCCGCTCCATTCCGACACAATCCTCACTCCGCTCCATTCCAATACAAACCTCACTCCGCTCCTTTCCAATACAATCCTCACTCCGCTCCATTCCAATACAATCCTCACTCCGCTCCATTCCAATACAATCCTCACTCCGGTCCATTCCGATATAATCTTCACTCCGCTCCATTCCGATACAATCCTCACTCCGCTCCATTCCGATACAATCCTTACTCCGCTCCATTCCAATACAATCCTCACTGCGCTCCATTCCAATACAATCCTCACTCCACTCCAATCCCAATACAATCCTCACTCCGCTGCATTCCAAATCAATCCTCACTCCGCTCCATTCCAATACAATCCTCACTCCGCTCCATCCCAATACAATCCTCACTCCACTCCATTCCAATTTAATCCTCACTCCGCTCGATTCCAATACAATCCTCACTCCGCTCCATTCCAATATAATCCTCACTCCGCTCCATTCCAATACAATCCTCACTCCGCTCCATTCCAATACAATCCTCACTCCATTCCATACCCAATACAATCCTCACTCCGCTCCATCACAATTCAATCCTCACTCCGCTCCATTCCAATTCAATCCTCACTCCGCTCCATTCCAATACAATCCTCACTCCGCTCCATCCCAATACAATACTCACTCCTCTCCATTCCAATGCAGTCTTCACTCCGCTCCATTCCAATACAATCCTCACTCCACTCCATTCCAATACAGTCCTCACTCCGCTCCATCCCAATACAATCCTCACTCCACTCCATTCCGATACAATCCTCACTCCGCTCCATCCCAATTCAATCCTCACTCCGCTCCATTCCATTACAATCCTCACTCCGCTCCATTCCAATACAATCCTCAATCCGCTCCATCCCAATTCAATCCTCACTCCGCTCCATTCCAATACAATCCTCACTCCTCTCCATTCCAATGCAATCCTAACTCCGCTCCATTCCAATACAATCCTCACTCTGCTCCATTCCAGTACAATCCTCACTCCACTCCATCCGAATACAATCCTCACTCCGCTCCAATCCCAATACAATCCTCACTCTGCTGCATTCCAATACAATTCTCACTCCGCTCCATTCCAATACAATCCTCACTCCGCTCTATTCCAATACAATCCTCACTCCGCTCCATTCCAATACAATCCTCACTCCGCTCCATTCCAATACAATCCTCACTCCGCTCCATTCCAATACAATCCTCACTCCGCTCCATTTCAATACAATCCTCACTCCGCTCCATTCCAATACAATCCTCACTCCGCTCCATTCCAATACAATCCTCACTCCGCTCCAATCCCAATACAATCCTCACTCTGCTGCATTCCAATACAATCCTCACTCCGCTCCATTCCAATACAATCCTCACTCCGCTCCATTCCAATACAATCCTCACTCCGCTCCATTCCAATACAATCCTCACTCCGCTCCATCCCAATATAATCCTCACTCCGCTCCATTCCAATACAATCCTAACTCCGCTCCATTCCAACACAATCCTCACTCCACTCGATACCAATACAATCCTAACTCCGCTCCATTCCAATACAATTCTCACTCCTCTCCATTCCAATACAATCCTCACTCCGCCCCATTCCAATACAATCCTCACTCCACTCCATCCGAATACAATCCTCACTCCGCTCCAATCCCAATTCAATCCTCACTCTGCTGCATCCCAATACAATCCTCACTCTGCTCCATTCCAATACAATCCTCACTCTGCTCCATTCCAATACAATCCCAGTCCTCACTACGCTCCATTCCAATACAATCCTCACTCCGCTCCATTCCAATACAATCCTCAATCCGCTCCATCCCAGTACAATCCTCACTCCGCTCCATTCGAATACAATCCTCAATCCGCTCCATCCCAATACAATCCTCACTCCGCTCCATTCCAATACAATCCTCACTCCGCTCCATTCCAATACAATCCTCACTCCGCTCCATTCCAATACAATCCTCACTCCGCTCAATTCCAATACAATCCTCACTCCGCTCCATTCCAATACAATCCTCACTCCGCTCCATTCGAATACAATCCTCACTCCACTCCATTTCAATAAAATCCCAATCCTCACTCCACTCCATCCCGATACAATCCTCACTCCGCTCCATTCCAATACAAACCTCACTCCGCTCCATTCAAATACAATCCTCACTCCGCTCCATTCCAATACAATCCTCACTCCGCTCCATTCCAATACAATCCTCACTCCGCTCCATTCCAATACAATCCTCACTCCGCTCCATTCCAATACAATCCTCACTCCGCTCCATCCCAATATAATCCTCACTCCGCTCCATTCCAATACAATCCTAACTCCGCTCCATTCCAACACAATCCTCACTCCACTCCATACCAATACAATCCTAACTCCGCTCCATTCCAATACAATTCTCACTCCTCTCCATTCCAATACAATCCTCACTCCGCCCCATTCCAATACAATCCTCACTCCACTCCATCCGAATACAATCCTCACTCCGCTCCAATCCCAATTCAATCCTCACTCTGCTGCATCCCAATACAATCCTCACTCTGCTCCATTCCAATACAATCCTCACTCTGCTCCATTCCAATACAATCCCAGTCCTCACTACGCTCCATTCCAATACAATCCTCACTCCGCTCCATTCCAATACAATCCTCAATCCGCTCCATCCCAGTACAATCCTCACTCCGCTCCATTCGAATACAATCCTCAATCCGCTCCATCCCAATACAATCCTCACTCCGCTCCATTCCAATACAATCCTCACTCCGCTCCATTCCAATACAATCCTCACTCCGCTCCATTCCAATACAATCCTCACTCCGCTCAATTCCAATACAATCCTCACTCCGCTCCATTCCAATACAATCCTCACTCCGCTCCATTCGAATACAATCCTCACTCCACTCCATTTCAATAAAATCCCAATCCTCACTCCGCTCCATTCTGATACAATCCTCACTCCACTCCATCCCGATACAATCCTCACTCCGCTCCATTCCAATACATTCCTCACTCCATTCCATTCCAATACAATCCTCACTCCGCTCCATTCCAATACAAACCTCACTCCGCTCCATTCAAATACAATCCTCACTCCGCTCCATTCCAATACAATCCTCACTCCGCTCCATTCCAATACAATCCTCACTCCGCTCCATTCCAATACAATCCTCACTCCATTCCATCCCAATACAATCCTCACTCCGCTCCATTCCAATACATTCCTCACTCCACTCCATCCCGATACAATCCTCACTCCGCTCCATTCCAATACATTCCTCACTCCATTCCATTCCAATACAATCCTCACTCCACTCCAATCCAAGACAATCCTCACTCCACTCCATCCCAATACAATCCTCACTCCGCTCCATCCCAATACAATCCTCACTCCGCTCCATCCCAATACAATCCTCAATCCGCTCCATCCCAATACAATCCTCACTCCGCTCCATTCCAACACAATCCTCACTCCGCTCCATCCCAATACAATCCTCAATCCGCTCCATCCCAATACAATCATCACTCCGCTCCATTCCAATACAATCCTCACTCCGCCCCATTCCAATACAATCCTCACTCAGCTCCATTCCAATACAATCCTCACTCCGCTTCATTCCAATCCAATCCTCACTCCCCTCCATTCCAACACAATCCTCACTCCGCTCCATTCCAATACAATCCCAATCCTCAGTCCGCTCTATTCCAATACAATCCTCACTCCGCTCCATTCCAATACAATCCCAATCCTCACTCCGCTCCATCCCAGTACAATCCTCACTCCGCTCCATGCCAATACAATCCTCAATCCGCTCTATCCCAATACAATCCTCACTCCGCTCCATTCTAATACAATCCTCATTCCACTCCATTCCAATACAATCCTCACTCCGCTTCATTCCAATACAATCCTCACTCCGCTCCATTCCAATACAATCCTCACTCCGCTCCATTCCAATACAATCCTCACTCCGTTCCACTCCAATACAATCCGCACTCCATTCCAATATAATCCTCACTCCGCTCCATTCCGATACAATACTAGCTCCGCTCCATTCCGACACAATCCTCACTCCGCTCCATTCCAATACCAACCTCACTCCGCTCCATTCCAATACAATCCTCACTCTGCTCCATTCCAATACAATCCTCACTCCGCTCCATTCCAATACAATCCTCACTCCGCTCCATTCCAATACAATCCTCACTCCGGTCCATCCCAATACAATCCTCACTCCGCTCCATTCCAATACAATCCTCACTCCGCTCCATTCCAATACAATCCTCACTCCGCTCCATTCCAATACAATCCTCACTCCCTTCCATTCCCAATAAATCCTCACTCCGCTCCTTCCCAATAGAATCCTCACTCCACTCCATTCCAATACAATCTTCACTCCGCTCCATTCCAATACAATCCTCACTCCACTCCATCCCAATTCAATCCTCACTCCGCTCCATTCCAATACAATCCTCACTCCGCTCCATCCCAATACAATCCTCACTCCTCTCCATTCCAATACAATCCTAACTCCACTCCATTCCAATACAATCCTCACTCCTCTCCATTCCAATACAATCCTCACTCCGCCCCATTCCAATACAATCCTCACTCAGCTCCATTCCAATACAATCCTCACTCCGCTCCATTCCAATACAATCCTCACTCCGCTCCATTCCAATCCAATCCTCACTCCCCTCCATTCCAACACAATCCTCACTCCGCTCCATTCCAATACAATCCCAATCCTCACTCCGCTCCATTCCAATACAATCCTCAATCCGCTCCATCCCAGTACAATCCTCACTCCGCTCCATTCCAATACAATCCTCAATCCGCTCGATCCCAATACAATCCTCACTCCACTCCATCCGAATACAATCCTCACTCCGCTCCAATCCCAATACAATCCTCACTCTGCTGCATTCCAATACAATCCTCACTCCGCTCCATTCCAATACAATCCTCACTCCGCTCTATTCCAATACAATCCTCGCTCCGCTCCATTCCAATACAATCCTCACTCCGCTCCATTCCAATACAATCCTCACTCCGCTCCAATCCCAATACAATCCTCACTCCGCTCCATCCCAATACAATCCTCACTCCGCTCCATCCCAATACAATCCTCACTCCGCTCCAATCCCAATACAATCCTCACTCCGCTCCATTCCAATACAATCCTCACTCCGCTCCATCCCAATACAATCCTCACTCCGCTCCAATCCCAATACAATCCTCACTCCGCTCCATTCCAATACAATCCTCACTCCGCTCCATTCCAATACAATCCTCACTCCGCTCCAATCCCAATACAATCCTCACTCTGCTGCATTCCAATACAATCCTCACTCCGCTCCATTCGAATACAATCCTCACTCCGCTCCATTCCAATACAATCCTCACTCCGCTCCATTCCAATACAATCCTCACTCCGCTCCATCCCAATATAATCCTCACTCCGCTCCATTCCAATACAATCCTAACTCCGCTCCATTCCAATACAATCCTCACTCCACTCCATACAAATACAATCCTAACTCCGCTCCATTCCAATACAATCCTCTCTCCGCTCCATTCCAATACAATCCTAACTCCGCTCCATTCCAATACAATCCTCACTCCACTCCATACCAATACAATCCTAACTCCGCTCCATTCCAATACAATTCTCACTCCTCTCCATTCCAATACAATCCTCACTCCGCCCCATTCCAATACAATCCTCACTCCACTCCATCCGAATACAATCCTCACTCCGCTCCAATCCCAATTCAATCCTCACTCTGCTGCATCCCAATACAATCCTCACTCTGCTCCATTCCAATACAATCCTCACTCTGCTCCATTCCAATACAATCCCAGTCCTCACTCCGCTCCATTCCAATACAATCCTCACTCCGCTCCATTCCAATACAATCCTCAATCCGCTCCATCCCAGTACAATCCTCACTCCGCTCCATTCGAATACAATCCTCAATCCGCTCCATCCCAATACAATCCTCACTCCGCTACATTCCAATACAATCCTCACTCCGCTCCATTCCAATACAATCCTCAATCCGCTCCATCCCAATACAATCCTCACTCCGCTCCATTCCAATACAATCCTCACTCCGCTCCATTCCTATACAATCCTCATTCCGCTCCATTCCAATACAATCCTCACTCCGCTTCATTCCAATACAATCCTCACTCCGCTCCATTCCAATACAATCCTCACTCCGCTCCATTCCAATACAATCCTCACTCCGCTCCATTCCTATACAATCCTCACTCCACTCCATTCCAATACAATCCTCACTCCACTCCATTCCAATACAATCCTCACTCCGCTCCATTCCAATATAATCCTCACTCCGCTCCATTCCAATACAATCCTCACTCCGGTCCATTCCAATACAATCCTCATTCCGCTCCATTCCAATACAATCCTCACTCCGCTCCATTCCAATACAATCCTCACTCCTCTCCATTCCAATACAATCCTCACTCCGCTCCATTCCAATATAATCCGCACTCCGCTCCATTCTGATACAAAACTCACTCCACTCCATTCCAATACAATACTCACTCCGCTCCATTACAATACAATCCTCACTCCACTCCATTCTAATACAATCGTCACTCCGCTCCATTCCAATGCAATACTCACTCCGCTCCATTCCAATACAATCCTCACTCCTCTCCATTCCAATACAATCCTCACTCCGCTCCATTCCAATACAATCCTCACTCCGCTCCATTCCAATATAATCCGCACTCCGCTCCATTCTGATACAAAACTCACTCCACTCCATTCCAATACAATACTCACTCCGCTCCATTACAATACAATCCTCACTCCACTCCATTCTAATACAATCGTCACTCCGCTCCATTCCAATGCAATCTTCACTCCGCTCCATTCCAATACAATCCTCACTCCGCTCCATTCCAATAAAATCCCAATCCTCACTCCGCTCCATTCCGATATAATCCTCACTCCATTCCATTCCAATACAATCCTCACTCCGCTCCATTCCAATACAATCCTCACTCCGCTCAATTCCAATACAATCCTCACTCCGCTCCATTCCAATACAATCCTCACTCCGCTCCATTTCAATAAAATCCCAATCCTCACTCCGCTCCATTCCAATACAATCCTCACTCCGCTCAATTCCAATACAATCCTCACTCCGCTCAATTCCAATACAATCCTCACTCCGCTCCATTCCAATACAATCCTCACTCCTCTCCATTCCAATCCAATCCTCACTCCGCTCCATTACAATACAATCCTCACTCCGCTCCATTCCGATACAATCCTCACTCCACCCCATCCCGATACAATCCTCACTCCGCTCCATTCCAATACATTCCTCACTCCATTCCATTCCAATACAATCCTCACTCCGCTCCATTCAAATACAATCCTCACTCCGCTGCATTCCAATATAATCCTCACTCCGCTCCATTCCAATACAATCCTCACTCCGCTCCATTCCAATACAATCCTCACTCCGCTCCATTCCAATACATTCCTCACTCCACTCCATCCCGATACAATCCTCACTCCGCTCCATTCCAATACATTCCTCACTCCATTCCATTCCAATACAATCCTCACTCCACTCCAATCCAATACAATCCTCACTCCACTCCATTCCAATACAATCCTTACTCCGCTCCATTCCAATACTATCCTCACTCCGCTCCATTCCAATACAATCCTCACTCCATTCCATCCCAATACAATCCACACTCCATTCCATCCCAATACAATCCTCACTCCATTCCATCCCAATACAATCCTCAATCCGCTCCATCCCAATACAATCCTCACTCCGCTGCATTCCAAATCAATCCTCACTCCGCTCCATTCCAATACAATCCTCACTCCGCTCCATCCCAATACAATCCTCACTCCGCTGCATTCCAAATCAATCCTCACTCCGCTCCATTCCAATACAATCCTCACTCCGCTCCATCCCAATACAATCCTCACTCCACTCCATCCCAATTTAATCCTCACTCCGCTCGATTCCAATACAATCCTCACTCCGCTCCATTCCAATACAATCCTCACTCCACTCCATCCCAATACAATCCTCACTCCGCTCCATTCCAATACAATCCTCACTCCGCTCCATTCCAATACAATCCTCACTCCATTCCATACCCAATACAATCCTCACTCCGCTCCATCACAATTCAATCCTCACTCCGCTCCATTCCAATACAATCCTCACTCCGCTCCATTCCAATACAATCCTCACTCCGCTCCATTCCAATACAAAACTCACTCGTCTCCATTCCAATGCAGTCTTCACTCCGCTCCATTCCAATACAATCCTCACTCCACTCCATTCCAATACAATCCTCACTCCGCTCCATCCCAATACAATCCTCAATCCGCACCATCCCAATACAATCCTCACTCCGCTCCATTCCAATACAATCCTCACTCCGCTCCATCCCAATTCAATCCTCACTCCGCTCCATTCCATTACAATCCTCACTCCGCTCCATTCCAATACAATCCTCAATCCGCTCCATCCCAATTCAATCCTCACTCCGCTCCATTCCAATACAATCCTCACTCCTCTCCATTCCAATGCAATCCTAACTCCGCTCCATTCCAATACAAACCTCACTCTGCTCCATTCCAGTACAATCCTCACTCCACTCCATCCGAATACAATCCTCACTCCGCTCCAATCCCAGTACAATCCTCACTATGCTGCATTCCAATACAATCCTCACTCCACTCCATTCCAATACAATCCTCACTCCGCTCCATTCCAATACAATCCTCACTCCGCTCTATTCCAATACAATCCTCACTCCGCTCCATTCCAATACAATCCTCACTCCGCTCCATTCCAATACAATCCTCACTCCGCACCATTCCAATACAATCCTCACTCCGCTCCAATCCCAATGCAATCCTCACTCTGCTGCATTCCAATACAATCCTCACTCCGCTCCATTCCAATACAATCCTCACTCTGGTCCATTCCAATACAATCCTCACTCCGCTCCATTCCAATACAATCCTCACTCCGCTCCATTCCAATACAATCCTCACTCCTCTCCATTCCAATACAATCCTCACTCCGCTCCATTCCAATACAATCCTCACTCCGCTCCATTCCAATATAATCCGCACTCCGCTCCATTCCGATACAAACCTCACTCCACTCCATTCCAATACAATACTCACTCCGCTCCATTACAATACAATCCTCACTCCACTCCATTCTAATACAATCGTCACTCCGCTCCATTCCAATACAATCCTCACTCCGCTCCATTCCAATACAAAACTCGCTCCACTCCATTCCAATACAATCCTCACTCCGCTCCATTCCAATAAAATCCCAATCCTCACTCCGCTCCATTCCGATATAATCCTCACTCCATTCCATTCCAATACAATCCTCACTCCGCTCCATTCCAATACAAAACTCGCTCCACTCCATTCCAATACAATCCTCACTCCGCTCCATTCCAATAAAATCCCAATCCTCACTCCGCTCCATTCCGATATAATCCTCACTCCATTCCATTCCAATACAATCCTCACTCCACCCCATTCCAATACAATCCTCACTCCGCTCCATTCCAATACAATCCTCACTCCGCTCAATTCCAATACAATCCTCACTCCGCTCCATTCCAATACAATCCTCACTCCGCTCCATTCCAATACAATCCTCACTCCGCTCCATTCCAATACAATCCTCACTCCGCTCCATTCCAATACAATCCTCACTCCGCTCCATTCCAATACAATCCTCACTCCGCTCCATTCCAATACAATCCTCACTCCGCTCCATTCCGATATAATCCTCACTCCATTCCATTCCAATACAATCCTCACTCCACCCCATTCCAATACAATCCTCACTCCGCTCCATTCCAATACAATCCTCACTCCGCTCAATTCCAATACAATCCTCACTCCGCTCCATTCCAATACAATCCTCACTCCGCTCAATTCCAATACAATCCTCACTCCACCCCATTC
Source organism: Prionace glauca (assembly GCA_037974335.1). NCBI lineage: Eukaryota > Metazoa > Chordata > Chondrichthyes > Carcharhiniformes > Carcharhinidae > Prionace > Prionace glauca. Next base: position 139,773 of record JBBMRE010000074.1, read on the forward strand.
CAATACAATCCTCACTCCGCTCCATTCCAATACAATCCTCACTCCGCTCAATTCCAATACAATCCTCACTCCGCTCCATTCGAATACAATCCTCACTCCACTCCATTTCAATAAAATCCCAATCCTCACTCCGCTCCATTCTGATACAATCCTCACTCCTCTCCATTCCAATCCAATCCTCACTCCGCTCCATTACAATACAATCCTCACTCCGCTCCATCCCAATACAATCCTCACTCCGCTCCATTCCAATACAATCCTCACTCCGCTCCATTCCAATACAATCCTCACTCCGCTGCATTCCAATACAATCCTCACTCCGCTCCATTCCAATACAATCCTCACTCCGCTCCATTCCAATACAATCCTCACTCCATTCCATCCCAATACATTCCTCACTCCGCTCCATTCCAATACAATCCTCACTCCGCTCCATTCCAATACAATCCTCACTCCATTCCATCCCAATACAATCCTCACTCCGCTCCATTCCAATACATTCCTCACTCCACTCCATCCCGATACAATCCTCACTCCGCTCCATTCCAATACATTCCTCACTCCATTCCATTCCAATACAATCCTCACTCCACTCCAATCCAATACAATCCTCACTCCACTCCATTCCAATACAATCCTCACTCCACTCCATCCCGATACAATCCTCACTCCGCTCCATTCCAATACATTCCTCACTCCATTCCATTCCAATACAATCCTCACTCCACTCCAATCCAATACAATCCTCACTCCGCTCCATCCCAATACAATCCTCACTCCGCTCCATTCCAATACAATCCTCACTCCACTCCATTCTAATACAATCCTCACTCCGCTCCATTCCAATACAATCCTCACTCCGCTCCATTCCAATACAATCCTCACTCCGCTCCATTCCAATACATTCCGCACTCCATTCCATTCCAATACTATCCTCACTCCGCTCCATTCCAATACAATCCTCACTCCATTCCATCCCAATACAATCCTCAATCCGCTCCATCCCAATACAATCCTCACTCCGCTGCATTCCAAATCAATCCTCACTCCGCTCCATTCCAATACAATCCTCACTCCGCTCCATCCCAATACAATCCTCACTCCACTCCATCCCAATTTAATCCTCACTCCGCTCGATTCCAATACAATCCTCACTCCGCTCCATTCCAATACAATCCTCACTCCACTCCATTCCAATACAATCCTCACTCCTCTCCATTCCAATACAATCCTCACACCGCTCCATTCCAATACAATCCTCACTCCGCTCCATTCCAATACAATCCTCACTCCATTCCATACCCAATACAATCCTCACTCCGCTCCATCACAATTCAATCCTCACTCCGCTCCATTCCAATACAATCCTCACTCCGCTCCATTCCAATACAATCCTCACTCCGCTCCATTCCAATACAAAACTCACTCCTCTCCATTCCAATGCAGTCTTCACTCCGCTCCATTCCAATACAATCCTCACTCCACTCCATTCCAATACAATCCTCACTCCGCTCCATCCCAATACAATCCTCAATCCGCTCCATCCCAATACAATCCTCACTCCGCTCCATTCCAATACAATCCTCACTCCGCTCCATTCCAATACAATCCTCACTCCGCTCCATTCCAATACAATCCTCACTCCGCTCAATTCCAATACAATCCTCACTCCACTCCATTCCGATACAATCCTCACTCCGCTCCATCCCAATTCAATCCTCACTCCGCTCCATCCCAATTCAATCCTCACTCCGCTCCATTCCATTACAATCCTCACTCCGCTCCATTCCAATACAATCCTCAATCCGCTCCATCCCAATTCAATCCTCACTCCGCTCCATTCCAATACAATCCTCACTCCTCTCCATTCCAATGCAATCCTAACTCCGCTCCATTCCAATACAAACCTCACTCTTCTCCATTCCAGTACAATCCTCACTCCACTCCATCCGAATACAATCCTCACTCCGCTCCAATCCCAGTACACTCCTCACTATGCTGCATTCCAATACAATCCTCACTCCACTCCATTCCGATACAATCCTCACTCCGCTCCATCCCAATTCAATCCTCACTCCGCTCCATTCCATTACAATCCTCACTCCGCTCCATTCCAATACAATCCTCAATCCGCTCCATCCCAATTCAATCCTCACTCCGCTCCATTCCAATACAATCCTCACTCCTCTCCATTCCAATGCAATCCTAACTCCGCTCCATTCCAATACAAACCTCACTCTGCTCCATTCCAGTACAATCCTCACTCCACTCCATCCGAATACAATCCTCACTCCGCTCCAATCCCAGTACAATCCTCACTATGCTGCATTCCAATACAATCCTCACTCCACTCCATTCCAATACAATCCTCACTCCGCTCCATTCCAATACAATCCTCACTCCGCTCTATTCCAATACAATCCTCACTCCGCTCCATTCCAATACAATCCTCACTCCGCTCCATTCCAATACAATCCTCACTCCGCTCCATTCCAATACAATCCTCACTCCGCTCCAATCCCAATACAATCCTCACTCTGCTGCATTCCAATACAATCCTCACTCCGCTCCATTCCAATACAATCCTCACTCCGGTCCATTCCAATACAATCCTCACTCCGCTCCATTCCAATACAATCCTCACTCCGCTCCATTCCAATACAATCCTCACTCCTCTCCATTCCAATACAATCCTCACTCCGCTCCATTCCAATACAATCCTCACTCCGCTCCATTCCAATATAATCCGCACTCCGCTCCATTCCGATACAAACCTCACTCCACTCCATTCCAATACAATACTCACTCCGCTCCATTACACTACAATCCTCACTCCACTCCATTCTAATACAATCGTCACTCCGCTCCATTCCAATACAATCCTCACTCCGCTCCATTCCAATACAAAACTCGCTCCACTCCATTCCAATACAATCCTCACTCCGCTCCATTCCAATACAATCCTCACTCCGCTCCATCCCAATACAATCCTCACTCCGCTCCATTCCAATAAAATCCCAATCCTCACTCCGCTCCATTCCGATATAATCCTCACTCCATTCCATTCCAATACAATCCTCACTCCTCTCCATTCGAATACAATCCTCACTCCGCTCCATTCTGATACAATCCTCACTCCTCTCCATTCCAATCCAATCCTCACTCCGCTCCATTACAATACAATCCTCACTCCGCTCCATCCCAATACAATCCTCACTCCGCTCCATTCCAATACAATCCTCACTCCGCTGCATTCCAATACAATCCTCACTCCGCTCCATTCCAATACAATCCTCACTCCGCTGCATTCCAATACAATTCTCACTCCGCTCCATTCCAATACAATCCTCACTCCGCTCCATTCCAATACAATCCTCACTCCATTCCATCCCAATACAATCCTCACTCCGCTCCATTCCAATACAATCCTCACTCCGCTCCATTCCAATACAATCCTCACTCCATTCCATCCCAATACAATCCTCACTCCGCTCCATTCCAATACATTCCTCACTCCACTCCATCCCGATACAATCCTCACTCCGCTCCATTCCAATACATTCCTCACTCCATTCCATTCCAATACAATCCTCACTCCACTCCAATCCAATACAATCCTCACTCCACTCCATTCCAATACAATCCTCACTCCGCTCCATTCCAATACATTCCTCACTCCATTCCATTCCAATACAATCCTCACTCCACTCCAATCCAATACAATCCTCACTCCGCTCCATCCCAATACAATCCTCACTCCGCTCCATTCCAATACAATCCTCACTCCGCTCCATTCCAATACAATCCTCACTCCGCTCCATTCCAATACAATCCTCACTCCGCTCCATTCCAATACATTCCTCACTCCATTCCATTCCAATACTATCCTCACTCCGCTCCATTCCAATACAATCCTCACTCCATTCCATCCCAATACAATCCTCAATCCGCTCCATCCCAATACAATCCTCACTCCGCTGCATTCCAAATCAATCCTCACTCCGCTCCATTCCAATACAATCCTCACTCCGCTCCATCCCAATACAATCCTCACTCCACTCCATCCCAATTTAATCCTCACTCCGCTCGATTCCAATACAATCCTCACTCCGCTCCATTCCAATACAATCCTCACTCCACTCCATTCCAATACAATCCTCACTCCTCTCCATTCCAATACAATCCTCACACCGCTCCATTCCAATACAATCCTCACTCCGCTCCATTCCAATACAATCCTCACTCCATTCCATACCCAATACAATCCTCACTCCGCTCCATCACAATTCAATCCTCACTCCGCTCCATTCCAATACAATCCTCACTCCGCTCCATTCCAATACAATCCTCACTCCGCTCCATTCCAATACAAAACTCACTCCTCTCCATTCCAATGCAGTCTTCACTCCGCTCCATTCCAATACAATCCTCACTCCACTCCATTCCAATACAATCCTCACTCCGCTCCATCCCAATACAATCCTCAATCCGCTCCATCCCAATACAATCCTCACTCCGCTCCATTCCAATACAATCCTCACTCCGCTCCATTCCAATACAATCCTCACTCCGCTCCATTCCAATACAATCCTCACTCCGCTCAATTCCAATACAATCCTCACTCCACTACATTCCGATACAATCCTCACTCCGCTCCATCCCAATTCAATCCTCACTCCGCTGCATTCCATTACAATCCTCACTCCGCTCCATTCCAATACAATCCTCAATCCGCTCCATCCCAATTCAATCCTCACTCCGCTCCATTCCAATACAATCCTCACTCCTCTCCATTCCAATGCAATCCTAACTCCGCTCCATTCCAATACAAACCTCACTCTTCTCCATTCCAGTACAATCCTCACTCCACTCCATCCGAATACAATCCTCACTCCGCTCCAATCCCAGTACAATCCTCACTATGCTGCATTCCAATACAATCCTCACTCCACTCCATTCCAATACAATCCTCACTCCGCTCCATTCCAATACAATCCTCACTCCGCTCTATTCCAATACAATCCTCACTCCGCTCCATTCCAATACAATCCTCACTCCGCTCCATGCCAATACAATCCTCACTCCGCTCCATTCCAATACAATCCTCACTCCGCTCCAATCCCAATACAATCCTCACTCTGCTGCATTCCAATACAATCCTCACTCCGCTCCATTCCAATACAATCCTCACTCCGCTCCATTCCAATACAATCCTCACTCCGCTCCAATCCCAATACAATCCTCACTCTGCTGCATTCCAATACAATCCTCACTCCGCTCCATTCCAATACAAACCTCACTCCGCTCCATTCCAATACAATCCTCACTCCGCTCCATCCCAATATAATCCTCACTCCGCTCCATTCCAATACAATCCTAACTCCGCTCCATTCCAATACAATCCTCACTCCACTCCATACCAATACAATCCTAACTCCGCTCCATTCCAATACAATTCTCACTCCTCTCCATTCCAATACAATCCTCACTCCGCCCCATTCCAACACAATCCTCACTCCACTCCATTTCAATACAATCCTCACTCCGCTCCATTCCAATACTATTCTCACTCCTCTCCATCCGAATACAATCCTCACTCCGCTCCATCCCAATACAATCCTCACTCTGCTCCATTCCAATACAATCCTCACTCTGCTCCATTCCAATACAATCCCAGTCCTCACTCCGCTCCATTCCAATACAATCCTCACTCCGCTCCATTCCAATACAATCCTCAATCCGCTCCATCCCAGTACAATCCTCAGTCCGCTCCATTCGAATACAATCCTCAATCCGCTCCATCCCAATACAATGCTCACTCCGCTCCATTCCAATACAATCCTCACTCCGCTCCATTCCAATACAATCCTCAATCCGCTCCATCCCAATACAATCCTCACTCCGCTCCATTCCAATACAATCCTCACTCCGCTCCATTCCTATACAATCCTCATTCCGCTCCATTCCAATACAATCCTCACTCCGCTTCATTCCAATACAATCCTCACTCCGCTCCATTCCAATACAATCCTCAATCCGCTCCATTCCAATACAATCCTCACTCCGCTCCATTCCTATACAATCCTCACTCCACTCCATTCCAATACAATCCTCACTCCGCTCCATTCCAATACAATGCTCACTCCGCTCCATTCCAATACAATCCTCACTCCGCTCCATTCCAATACAATCCTCACTCCGGTCCATTCCAATACAATCCTCACTCCACTCCATTCCAATACAATCCTCACTCCGCTCCATTCCAATACAATCCTCACTCCTCTCCATTCCAATACAATCCTCACTCCGCTCCATTCCAATACAATCCTCACTCCGCTCCATTCCAATATAATCCGCACTCCGCTCCATTCCGATACAAACTTCACTCCACTCCATTCCAATACAATCCTCACTCCGCTCCATTCCAATACAATCCTCACTCCGCTCCATTCTAATACAATCCTCACTCTGCTCCATTCCAATACAATCCTCACTCCGCTCCATTCCAATACAATCCTCACTCCAATCCATTCCAATACAATCCTCACTCCGCTCCATTCCAATACAATCCTCACTCCGCTCCATTCCAATACAATCCTCACTCCAATCCATTCCAATACAATCCTCACTCCGCTCCATTCCAATACAATCCTCACTCCGCTCCATTCCAATACAATCCTCACTCCGCTCCATTCCAATACAATCCTCACTCCGCTCCATTCCAATACAATCCTCACTCCGGTCCATTCCGATACAATCTTCACTCCGCTCCATTCCGATAATATCCTCACTCCGCTCCATTCCAATACAATCCTCACTCCATTCCATTCCCAATACAATCCTCACTCCGCCCCATCACAATTCAATCCTCACTCTGCTCCATTCCAATTCAATCCTCAGTCCGCTCCATTCCAATACAATCCTCACTCCGTTCCATCCCAATACAATCCTCACTCCACTCCATTCCAATACAATCCTCACTCCACTCCATTCCAATACAATCTTCACTCCGCTCCAATCCAATACAATCCTCACTCCACTCCATCCCAATTCAATCCTCACTCCTCTCCATTCCAATGCAATCCTAACTCCGCTTCATTCCAATGCAATCCTCACTCCTCTCCATTCCAATACAATACTCACTCTGCTGCATCCCAATACAATCCTCACTCTGCTCCATTCCAATACAATCCTCACTCTGCTCCATTCCAATACAATCCCAGTCCTCACTCCGCTCCATTCCAATACAATCCTCATTCCGCTCCATTCCAATACAATCCTCAATCCGCTCCATCCCAGTACAATCCTCACTCCGCTCCATTCGAATACAATCCTCAATCTGCTCCATCCCAATACAATCCTCACTCCGCTCCATTCCAATACAATCCTCACTCTGCTCCATTCCTATACAATCCTCATTCCGCTCCATTCCTATACAATCCTCATTCCGCTCCATTCCAATACAATCCTCACTCCGCTCCATTCCAATACAATCCTCACTCCGCTCCTTTCCAATACAATCCTCACTCCGCTCCATTCCTATACAATCCTCACTCCGCTCCATTCCAATACAATCCTCACTCCGGTCCATTCCGATACAATCTTCACTCCGCTCCATTCCGATACAATCCTTACTCCGCTCCATTCCAATACAATCCTCACTGCGCTCCATTCCAATACAATCCTCACTCCACTCCAATCCCAATACAATCCTCACTCCGCTGCATTCCAAACCAATCCTCACTCCGCTCCATTCCAATACAATCCTCACTCCGCTCCATCCCAATACAATCCTCACTCCACTCCATTCCAATACAATCCTAACTCCGCTCCATTCCAATACAATCCTCACTCCACTCCATACCAATACAATCCTAACTCCGCTCCATTCCAATACAATCCTCACTCCTCTCCATTCCAATACAATCCTCACTCCGCCCCATTCCAATACAATCCTCACTCCACTCCATCCGAATACAATCCTCACTACGCTCCAATCCCAATTCAATCCTCACTCTGCTGCATCCCAATACAATCCTCACTCTGCTCCATTCCAATACAATCCTCACTCTGCTCCATTCCAATACAATCCCAGTCCTCACTCCGCTCCATTCCAATACAATCCTCATTCCGCTCCATTCCAATACAATCCTCACTCCGCTCCATTCCAGTACAATCCTCACTCCGCTCCATCCCAATACAATCCTCACTCCCCTCCATTCCAATACAATCCTCACTCCGCTCCATTCCTATACAATCCTCATTCCGCTCCATTCCAATACAATCCTCACTCCGCTCCATTCCAATACAATCCTCACTCCGCTCCATTCCTATACAATCCTCATTCCGCTCCATTCCAATACAATCCTCACTCCGCTCCATTCCTATACAATCCTCATTCCGCTCCATTCCAATACAATCCTCACTCCGCTCCATTCCAATACAATCCTCACTCCGCTCCATTCCAATACAATCCTCACTCCGCTCCTTTCCAATACAATCCTCACTCCGCTCCATTCCAATACAATCCTCACTCCGCTCCATTCCAATACAATCCTCACTCCGGTCCATTCCGATACAATCTTCACTCCGCTCCATTCCGATACAATCCTTACTCCGCTCCATTCCAATACAATCCTCACTGCGCTCCATTCCAATACAATCCTCACTCCACTCCAATCCCAATACAATCCTCACTCCGCTGCATTCCAAACCAATCCTCACTCCGCTCCATTCCAATACAATCCTCACTCCGCTCCATCCCAATACAATCCTCACTCCGCTCCATTCCAATACAATCCTCACTCCGCTCCATTCCAATACAATCCTCACTCCGCTCCATTCCAATACAATCCTCACTCCGCTCCATTCCAATACATTCCTCACTCCATTCCATTCCAATACTATCCTCACTCCGCTCCATTCCAATACAATCCTCACTCCATTCCATCCCAATACAATCCTCAATCCGCTCCATCGCAATACAATCCTCACTCCGCTGCATTCCAAATCAATCCTCACTCCGCTCCATTCCAATACAATCCTCACTCCGCTCCATCCCAATACAATCCTCACTCCACTCCATCCCAATTTAATCCTCACTCCGCTCGATTCCAATACAATCCTCACTCCACTCCATTCCAATACAATCCTCACTCCTCTCCATTCCAATACAATCCTCACACCGCTCCATTCCAATACAATCCTCACTCCGCTCCATTCCAATACAATCCTCACTCCATTCCATACCCAATACAATCCTCACTCCGCTCCATCACAATTCAATCCTCACTCCGCTCCATTCCAATACAATCCTCACTCCGCTCCATTCCAATACAATCCTCACTCCGCTCCATTCCAATACAAAACTCACTCCTCTCCATTCCAATGCAGTCTTCACTCCGCTCCGTTCCAATACAATCCTCACTCCACTCCATTCCAATACAATCCTCACTCCGCTCCATCCCAATACAATCCTCAATCCGCTCCATCCCAATACAATCCTCACTCCGCTCCATTCCAATACAATCCTCACTCCGCTCCATTCCAATACAATCCTCACTCCGCTCCATTCCAATACAATCCTCACTCCGCTCAATTCCAATACAATCCTCACTCCACTACATTCCGATACAATCCTCACTCCGCTCCATCCCAATTCAATCCTCACTCCGCTCCATTCCATTACAATCCTCACTCCGCTCCATTCCAATACAATCCTCAATCCGCTCCATCCCAATTCAATCCTCACTCCGCTCCATTCCAATACAATCCTCACTCCTCTCCATTCCAATGCAATCCTAACTCCGCTCCATTCCAATACAAACCTCACTCTTCTCCATTCCAGTACAATCCTCACTCCACTCCATCCGAATACAATCCTCACTCCGCTCCAATCCCAGTACAATCCTCACTATGCTGCATTCCAATACAATCCTCACTCCACTCCATTCCAATACAATCCTCACTCCGCTCCATTCCAATACAATCCTCACTCCGCTCTATTCCAATACAATCCTCACTCCGCTCCATTCCAATACAATCCTCACTCCGCTCCATGCCAATACAATCCTCACTCCGCTCCATTCCAATACAATCCTCACTCCGCTCCAATCCCAATACAATCCTCACTCTGCTGCATTCCAATACAATCCTCACTCCGCTCCATTCCAATACAATCCTCACTCCGCTCCATTCCAATACAATCCTCACTCCGCTCCAATCCCAATACAATCCTCACTCTGCTGCATTCCAATACAATCCTCACTCCGCTCCATTCCAATACAAACCTCACTCCGCTCCATTCCAATACAATCCTCACTCCGCTCCATCCCAATATAATCCTCACTCCGCTCCATTCCAATACAATCCTAACTCCGCTCCATTCCAATACAATCCTCACTCCACTCCATACCAATACAATCCTAACTCCGCTCCATTCCAATACAATTCTCACTCCTCTCCATTCCAATACAATCCTCACTCCGCCCCATTCCAATACAATCCTCACTCCACTCCATTTCAATACAATCCTCACTCCGCTCCATTCCAATACTATTCTCACTCCTCTCCATCCGAATACAATCCTCACTCCGCTCCATCCCAATACAATCCTCACTCCGCTCCATCCCAATACAATCCTCACTCCGCTCCATTCCAATACAATCCTCACTCCGCTCCATTCCAATACAATCCTCAATCCGCTCCATCCCAATACAATCCTCACTCCGCTCCATTCCAATACAATCCTCACTCCGCTCCATTCCTATACAATCCTCATTCCGCTCCATTCCAATACAATCCTCACTCCGCTTCATTCCAATACAATCCTCACTCCGCTCCATTCCAATACAATCCTCACTCCGCTCCATTCCAATACAATCCTCACTCCGCTCCATTCCTATACAATCCTCACTCCACTCCATTCCAATACAATCCTCACTCCGCTCCATTCCAATACAATGCTCACTCCGCTCCATTCCAATACAATCCTCACTCCGCTCCATTCCAATACAATCCTCACTCCGGTCCATTCCAATACAATCCTCACTCCTCTCCATTCCAATACAATCCTCACTCCGCTCCATTCCAATACAATCCTCACTCCGCTCCATTCCAATATAATCCGCACTCCGCTCCATTCCGATACAAACTTCACTCCACTCCATTCCAATACAATCCTCACTCCGCTCCATTCCAATACAATCCTCACTCCGCTCCATTCTAATACAATCCTCACTCTGCTCCATTCCAATACAATCCTCACTCCGCTCCATTCCAATACAATCCTCACTCCACTCCATTCCAATACAATCCTCACTCCGCTCCATTCCAATACAATCCTCACTCCGCTCCATTCCAATACAATCCTCACTCCGCTCCATTCCAATACAATCCTCACTCCGGTCCATTCCGATACAATCTTCACTCCGCTCCATTCCGATAATATCCTCACTCCGCTCCATTCCGAAACAATCCTCACTCCGCTCCATTCCAATACAATCCTCACTCCGCTCCATTCCAATACAATCCTCACTCCGGTCCATTCCGATACAATCTTCACTCCGCTCCATTCCGATAATATCCTCACTCCGCTCCATTCCAATACAATCCTCACTCCGCTCCATTCCAATACAATCCTCACTCCGGTCCATTCCGATACAATCTTCACTCCGCTCCATTCCGATAATATCCTCACTCCGCTCCATTCCGAAACAATCCTCACTCCGCTCCATCCCAATACAATCCTCACTCCGCTCCATTCCAATACAGTCTTCACTGCGCTCCATTCCAATACAATCCTCACTCCGCTCCATCCCAATACAATCCTCACTCCAACCCATCCCAATTCAATCCTCACTCCGCTCCATTCCAATCAATCCTCACTCCGCTCCATTCCAATACAATCCTCACTCCGCTCCATTCCAATACAATCCTCACTCCGCTCCATTCCAATACAATCCTCACTCCGCTCCATTCCAATACAATCCTCACTCCGCTCCATTCCAATACAATCCTCACTCCGCTCTATTCCAATACAATCCTCACTCCGCTCCATTCCAATACAATCCTCACTCCGCTCCATGCCAATACAATCCTCACTCCGCTCCATTCCAATACAATCCTCACTCCGCTCCAATCCCAATACAATCCTCACTCTGCTGCATTCCAATACAATCCTCACTCCGCTCCATTCCAATACAATCCTCACTCCGCTCCATTCCAATACAATCCTCACTCCGCTCCAATCCCAATACAATCCTCACTCTGCTGCATTCCAATACAATCCTCACTCCGCTCCATTCCAATACAAACCTCACTCCGCTCCATTCCAATACAATCCTCACTCCGCTCCATCCCAATATAATCCTCACTCCGCTCCATTCCAATACAATCCTAACTCCGCTCCATTCCAATACAATCCTCACTCCACTCCATACCAATACAATCCTAACTCCGCTCCATTCCAATACAATTCTCACTCCTCTCCATTCCAATACAATCCTCACTCCGCCCCATTCCAATACAATCCTCACTCCACTCCATTTCAATACAATCCTCACTCCGCTCCATTCCAATACTATTCTCACTCCTCTCCATCCGAATACAATCCTCACTCCGCTCCATCCCAATACAATCCTCACTCTGCTCCATTCCAATACAATCCTCACTCTGCTCCATTCCAATACAATCCCAGTCCTCACTCCGCTCCATTCCAATACAATCCTCACTCCGCTCCATTCCAATACAATCCTCAATCCGCTCCATCCCAGTACAATCCTCAGTCCGCTCCATTCGAATACAATCCTCAATCCGCTCCATCCCAATACAATCCTCACTCCGCTCCATTCCAATACAATCCTCACTCCGCTCCATTCCAATACAATCCTCAATCCGCTCCATCCCAATACAATCCTCACTCCGCTCCATTCCAATACAATCCTCACTCCGCTCCATTCCTATACAATCCTCATTCCGCTCCATTCCAATACAATCCTCACTCCGCTTCATTCCAATACAATCCTCACTCCGCTCCATTCCAATACAATCCTCACTCCGCTCCATTCCAATACAATCCTCACTCCGCTCCATTCCTATACAATCCTCACTCCACTCCATTCCAATACAATCCTCACTCCGCTCCATTCCAATACAATGCTCACTCCGCTCCATTCCAATACAATCCTCACTCCGCTCCATTCCAATACAATCCTCACTCCGGTCCATTCCAATACAATCCTCACTCCACTCCATTCCAATACAATCCTCACTCCGCTCCATTCCAATACAATCCTCACTCCTCTCCATTCCAATACAATCCTCACTCCGCTCCATTCCAATACAATCCTCACTCCGCTCCATTCCAATATAATCCGCACTCCGCTCCATTCCGATACAAACTTCACTCCACTCCATTCCAATACAATCCTCACTCCGCTCCATTCCAATACAATCCTCACTCCGCTCCATTCTAATACAATCCTCACTCTGCTCCATTCCAATACAATCCTCACTCCGCTCCATTCCAATACAATCCTCACTCCACTCCATTCCAATACAATCCTCACTCCGCTCCATTCCAATACAAACCTCACTCCGCTCCATTCCAATACAATCCTCACTCCGCTCCATTCCAATACAATCCTCACTCCGGTCCATTCCGATACAATCTTCACTCCGCTCCATTCCGATAATATCCTCACTCCGCTCCATTCCGAAACAATCCTCACTCCGCTCCATTCCAATACAATCCTCACTCCGCTCCATTCCAATACAGTCTTCACTGCGCTCCATTCCAATACAATCCTCACTCCGCTCCATCCCAATACAATCCTCACTCCAACCCATCCCAATTCAATCCTCACTCCGCTCCATTCCAATCAATCCTCACTCCGCTCCATTCCAATACAATCCTCACTCCGCTCCATTCCAATACAATCCTCACTCCGCTCCATTCCAATACAATCCTCACTCCATTCCATTCCCAATACAATCCTCACTCCGCCCCATCACAATTCAATCCTCACTCTGCTCCATTCCAATTCAATCCTCAGTCCGCTCCATTCCAATACAATCCTCACTCCGTTCCATCCCAATACAATCCTCACTCCACTCCATTCCAATACAATCCTCACTCCACTCCATTCCAATACAATCTTCACTCCGCTCCAATCCAATACAATCCTCACTCCACTCCATCCCAATTCAATCCTCACTCCTCTCCATTCCAATGCAATCCTAACTCCGCTTCATTCCAATACAATCCTCACTCCTCTCCATTCCAATACAATACTCACTCTGCTGCATTCCAATACAATCCTCACTCCGCTCCATTCCAATACAATCCTCACTCCGCTCCATTCCAATACAATCCTCACTTCGCTCCATCCCAATACAATCCTCACTCCACTCCATTCCAATACAATCCTAACTCCGCTCCATCCCAATACAATCCTCACTCCGCTCCATTCCAATACAATCCTCACTCCGCTCCATTCCAATACAATCCTCAATCCGCTCCATCCCAATACAATCCTCACTCCGCTCCATTCCAATACAATCCGCACTCCGCTCCATTCCGATACAAACTTCACTCCACTCCATTCCAATACAATCCTCACTCCGCTCCATTCCAATACAATCCTCACTCCGCTCCATTCTAATACAATCCTCACTCTGCTCCATTCCAATACAATCCTCACTCCGCTCCATTCCAATACAATCCTCACTCCACTCCATTCCAATACAATCCTCACTCCGCTCCATTCCAATACAAACCTCACTCCGCTCCATTCCAATACAATCCTCACTCCGCTCCATTCCAATACAATCCTCACTCCGGTCCATTCCGATACAATCTTCACTCCGCTCCATTCCGATAATATCCTCACTCCGCTCCATTCCGAAACAATCCTCACTCCGCTCCATTCCAATACAATCCTCACTCCGCTCCATTCCAATACAGTCTTCACTGCGCTCCATTCCAATACAATCCTCACTCCGCTCCATCCCAATACAATCCTCACTCCAACCCATCCCAATTCAATCCTCACTCCGCTCCATTCCAATCAATCCTCACTCCGCTCCATTCCAATACAATCCTCACTCCGCTCCATTCCAATACAATCCTCACTCCGCTCCATTCCAATACAATCCTCACTCCATTCCATTCCCAATACAATCCTCACTCCGCCCCATCACAATTCAATCCTCACTCTGCTCCATTCCAATTCAATCCTCAGTCCGCTCCATTCCAATACAATCCTCACTCCGTTCCATCCCAATACAATCCTCACTCCACTCCATTCCAATACAATCCTCACTCCACTCCATTCCAATACAATCTTCACTCCGCTCCAATCCAATACAATCCTCACTCCACTCCATCCCAATTCAATCCTCACTCCTCTCCATTCCAATGCAATCCTAACTCCGCTTCATTCCAATACAATCCTCACTCCTCTCCATTCCAATACAATACTCACTCTGCTGCATTCCAATACAATCCTCACTCCGCTCCATTCCAATACAATCCTCACTCCGCTCCATTCCAATACAATCCTCACTCCGCTCCAATCCCAATACAATCCTCACTCTGCTGCATTCCAATACAATCCTCACTCCGCTCCATTCCAATACAAACCTCACTCCGCTCCATTCCAATACAATCCTCACTCCGCTCCATCCCAATATAATCCTCACTCCGCTCCATTCCAATACAATCCTAACTCCGCTCCATTCCAATACAATCCTCACTCCACTCCATACCAATACAATCCTAACTCCGCTCCATTCCAATACAATTCTCACTCCTCTCCATTCCAATACAATCCTCACTCCGCCCCATTCCAATACAATCCTCACTCCACTCCATTTCAATACAATCCTCACTCCGCTCCATTCCAATACTATTCTCACTCCTCTCCATCCGAATACAATCCTCACTCCGCTCCATCCCAATACAATCCTCACTCCGCTCCATCCCAATACAATCCTCACTCCGCTCCATTCCAATACAATCCTCACTCCGCTCCATTCCAATACAATCCTCAATCCGCTCCATCCCAATACAATCCTCACTCCGCTCCATTCCAATACAATCCTCACTCCGCTCCATTCCTATACAATCCTCATTCCGCTCCATTCCAATACAATCCTCACTCCGCTTCATTCCAATACAATCCTCACTCCGCTCCATTCCAATACAATCCTCACTCCGCTCCATTCCAATACAATCCTCACTCCGCTCCATTCCTATACAATCCTCACTCCACTCCATTCCAATACAATCCTCACTCCGCTCCATTCCAATACAATGCTCACTCCGCTCCATTCCAATACAATCCTCACTCCGCTCCATTCCAATACAATCCTCACTCCGGTCCATTCCAATACAATCCTCACTCCTCTCCATTCCAATACAATCCTCACTCCGCTCCATTCCAATACAATCCTCACTCCGCTCCATTCCAATATAATCCGCACTCCGCTCCATTCCGATACAAACTTCACTCCACTCCATTCCAATACAATCCTCACTCCGCTCCATTCCAATACAATCCTCACTCCGCTCCATTCTAATACAATCCTCACTCTGCTCCATTCCAATACAATCCTCACTCCGCTCCATTCCAATACAATCCTCACTCCACTCCATTCCAATACAATCCTCACTCCGCTCCATTCCAATACAATCCTCACTCCGCTCCATTCCAATACAATCCTCACTCCGCTCCATTCCAATACAATCCTCACTCCGGTCCATTCCGATACAATCTTCACTCCGCTCCATTCCGATAATATCCTCACTCCGCTCCATTCCGAAACAATCCTCACTCCGCTCCATTCCAATACAATCCTCACTCCGCTCCATTCCAATACAATCCTCACTCCGGTCCATTCCGATACAATCTTCACTCCGCTCCATTCCGATAATATCCTCACTCCGCTCCATTCCAATACAATCCTCACTCCGCTCCATTCCAACACAATCCTCACTCCGGTCCATTCCGATACAATCTTCACTCCGCTCCATTCCGATAATATCCTCACTCCGCTCCATTCCGAAACAATCCTCACTCCGCTCCATCCCAATACAATCCTCACTCCGCTCCATTCCAATACAGTCTTCACTGCGCTCCATTCCAATACAATCCTCACTCCGCTCCATCCCAATACAATCCTCACTCCAACCCATCCCAATTCAATCCTCACTCCGCTCCATTCCAATCAATCCTCACTCCGCTCCATTCCAATACAATCCTCACTCCGCTCCATTCCAATACAATCCTCACTCCGCTCCATTCCAATACAATCCTCACTCCGCTCCATTCCAATACAATCCTCACTCCGCTCCATTCCAATACAATCCTCACTCCGCTCTATTCCAATACAATCCTCACTCCGCTCCATTCCAATACAATCCTCACTCCGCTCCATGCCAATACAATCCTCACTCCGCTCCATTCCAATACAATCCTCACTCCGCTCCAATCCCAATACAATCCTCACTCTGCTGCATTCCAATACAATCCTCACTCCGCTCCATTCCAATACAATCCTCACTCCGCTCCATTCCAATACAATCCTCACTCCGCTCCAATCCCAATACAATCCTCACTCTGCTGCATTCCAATACAATCCTCACTCCGCTCCATTCCAATACAAACCTCACTCCGCTCCATTCCAATACAATCCTCACTCCGCTCCATCCCAATATAATCCTCACTCCGCTCCATTCCAATACAATCCTAACTCCGCTCCATTCCAATACAATCCTCACTCCACTCCATACCAATACAATCCTAACTCCGCTCCATTCCAATACAATTCTCACTCCTCTCCATTCCAATACAATCCTCACTCCGCCCCATTCCAATACAATCCTCACTCCACTCCATTTCAATACAATCCTCACTCCGCTCCATTCCAATACTATTCTCACTCCTCTCCATCCGAATACAATCCTCACTCCGCTCCATCCCAATACAATCCTCACTCTGCTCCATTCCAATACAATCCTCACTCTGCTCCATTCCAATACAATCCCAGTCCTCACTCCGCTCCATTCCAATACAATCCTCACTCCGCTCCATTCCAATACAATCCTCAATCCGCTCCATCCCAGTACAATCCTCAGTCCGCTCCATTCGAATACAATCCTCAATCCGCTCCATCCCAATACAATCCTCACTCCGCTCCATTCCAATACAATCCTCACTCCGCTCCATTCCAATACAATCCTCAATCCGCTCCATCCCAATACAATCCTCACTCCGCTCCATTCCAATACAATCCTCACTCCGCTCCATTCCTATACAATCCTCATTCCGCTCCATTCCAATACAATCCTCACTCCGCTTCATTCCAATACAATCCTCACTCCGCTCCATTCCAATACAATCCTCACTCCGCTCCATTCCAATACAATCCTCACTCCGCTCCATTCCTATACAATCCTCACTCCGCTCCATTCCAATACAATCCTCACTCCGCTCCATTCCAATACAATGCTCACTCCGCTCCATTCCAATACAATCCTCACTCCGCTCCATTCCAATACAATCCTCACTCCGGTCCATTCCAATACAATCCTCACTCCACTCCATTCCAATACAATCCTCACTCCGCTCCATTCCAATACAATCCTCACTCCTCTCCATTCCAATACAATCCTCACTCCGCTCCATTCCAATACAATCCTCACTCCGCTCCATTCCAATATAATCCGCACTCCGCTCCATTCCGATACAAACTTCACTCCACTCCATTCCAATACAATCCTCACTCCGCTCCATTCCAATACAATCCTCACTCCGCTCCATTCTAATACAATCCTCACTCTGCTCCATTCCAATACAATCCTCACTCCGCTCCATTCCAATACAATCCTCACTCCACTCCATTCCAATACAATCCTCACTCCGCTCCATTCCAATACAAACCTCACTCCGCTCCATTCCAATACAATCCTCACTCCGCTCCATTCCAATACAATCCTCACTCCGGTCCATTCCGATACAATCTTCACTCCGCTCCATTCCGATAATATCCTCACTCCGCTCCATTCCGAAACAATCCTCACTCCGCTCCATTCCAATACAATCCTCACTCCGCTCCATTCCAATACAGTCTTCACTGCGCTCCATTCCAATACAATCCTCACTCCGCTCCATCCCAATACAATCCTCACTCCAACCCATCCCAATTCAATCCTCACTCCGCTCCATTCCAATCAATCCTCACTCCGCTCCATTCCAATACAATCCTCACTCCGCTCCATTCCAATACAATCCTCACTCCGCTCCATTCCAATACAATCCTCACTCCATTCCATTCCCAATACAATCCTCACTCCGCCCCATCACAATTCAATCCTCACTCTGCTCCATTCCAATTCAATCCTCAGTCCGCTCCATTCCAATACAATCCTCACTCCGTTCCATCCCAATACAATCCTCACTCCACTCCATTCCAATACAATCCTCACTCCACTCCATTCCAATACAATCTTCACTCCGCTCCAATCCAATACAATCCTCACTCCACTCCATCCCAATTCAATCCTCACTCCTCTCCATTCCAATGCAATCCTAACTCCGCTTCATTCCAATACAATCCTCACTCCTCTCCATTCCAATACAATACTCACTCTGCTGCATTCCAATACAATCCTCACTCCGCTCCATTCCAATACAATCCTCACTCCGCTCCATTCCAATACAATCCTCACTTCGCTCCATCCCAATACAATCCTCACTCCACTCCATTCCAATACAATCCTAACTCCGCTCCATCCCAATACAATCCTCACTCCGCTCCATTCCAATACAATCCTCACTCCGCTCCATTCCAATACAATCCTCAATCCGCTCCATCCCAATACAATCCTCACTCCGCTCCATTCCAATACAATCCGCACTCCGCTCCATTCCGATACAAACTTCACTCCACTCCATTCCAATACAATCCTCACTCCGCTCCATTCCAATACAATCCTCACTCCGCTCCATTCTAATACAATCCTCACTCTGCTCCATTCCAATACAATCCTCACTCCGCTCCATTCCAATACAATCCTCACTCCACTCCATTCCAATACAATCCTCACTCCGCTCCATTCCAATACAAACCTCACTCCGCTCCATTCCAATACAATCCTCACTCCGCTCCATTCCAATACAATCCTCACTCCGGTCCATTCCGATACAATCTTCACTCCGCTCCATTCCGATAATATCCTCACTCCGCTCCATTCCGAAACAATCCTCACTCCGCTCCATTCCAATACAATCCTCACTCCGCTCCATTCCAATACAGTCTTCACTGCGCTCCATTCCAATACAATCCTCACTCCGCTCCATCCCAATACAATCCTCACTCCAACCCATCCCAATTCAATCCTCACTCCGCTCCATTCCAATCAATCCTCACTCCGCTCCATTCCAATACAATCCTCACTCCGCTCCATTCCAATACAATCCTCACTCCGCTCCATTCCAATACAATCCTCACTCCATTCCATTCCCAATACAATCCTCACTCCGCCCCATCACAATTCAATCCTCACTCTGCTCCATTCCAATTCAATCCTCAGTCCGCTCCATTCCAATACAATCCTCACTCCGTTCCATCCCAATACAATCCTCACTCCACTCCATTCCAATACAATCCTCACTCCACTCCATTCCAATACAATCTTCACTCCGCTCCAATCCAATACAATCCTCACTCCACTCCATCCCAATTCAATCCTCACTCCTCTCCATTCCAATGCAATCCTAACTCCGCTTCATTCCAATACAATCCTCACTCCTCTCCATTCCAATACAATACTCACTCTGCTGCATTCCAATACAATCCTCACTCCGCTCCATTCCAATACAATCCTCACTCCGCTCCATTCCAATACAATCCTCACTTCGCTCCATCCCAATACAATCCTCACTCCACTCCATTCCAATACAATCCTAACTCCGCTCCATCCCAATACAATCCTCACTCCGCTCCATTCCAATACAATCCTCACTCCGCTCCATTCCAATACAATCCTCAATCCGCTCCATCCCAATACAATCCTCACTCCGCTCCATTCCAATACAATCCTCACTCCGCTCCATTCCTATACAATCCTCATTCCGCTCCATTCCAATACAATCCTCACTCCGCTTCATTCCAATACAATCCTCACTCCGCTCCATTCCAATACAATCCTCACTCCGCTCCATTCCAATACAATCCTCACTCCGCTCCATTCCTATACAATCCTCACTCCACTCCATTCCAATACAATCCTCACTCCGCTCCATTCCAATACAATGCTCACTCCGCTCCATTCCAATACAATCCTCACTCCGCTCCATTCCAATACAATCCTCACTCCGGTCCATTCCAATACAATCCTCACTCCACTCCATTCCAATACAATCCTCACTCCGCTCCATTCCAATACAATCCTCACTCCTCTCCATTCCAATACAATCCTCACTCCGCTCCATTCCAATACAATCCTCACTCCGCTCCATTCCAATATAATCCGCACTCCGCTCCATTCCGATACAAACTTCACTCCACTCCATTCCAATACAATCCTCACTCCGCTCCATTCCAATACAATCCTCACTCCGCTCCATTCTAATACAATCCTCACTCTGCTCCATTCCAATACAATCCTCACTCCGCTCCATTCCAATACAATCCTCACTCCACTCCATTCCAATACAATCCTCACTCCGCTCCATTCCAATACAATCCTCACTCCGCTCCATTCCAATACAATCCTCACTCCGCTCCATTCCAATACAATCCTCACTCCGGTCCATTCCGATACAATCTTCACTCCGCTCCATTCCGATAATATCCTCACTCCGCTCCATTCCGAAACAATCCTCACTCCGCTCCATTCCAATACAGTCTTCACTGCGCTCCATTCCAATACAATCCTCACTCCGCTCCATCCCAATACAATCCTCACTCCAACCCATCCCAATTCAATCCTCACTCCGCTCCATTCCAATCAATCCTCACTCCGCTCCCTTCCAATCAATCCTCACTCCGCTCCATTCCAATACAATCCTCACTCCGCTCCATTCCAATACAATCCTCACTCCGCTCCATTCCAGTACAATCCTCACTCCGCTCCATTCCAATACAATCCTCACTCCGCTCCATTCCAATACAATCCTCACTCCATTCCATTCCCAATACAATCCTCACTCCGCCCCATCACAATTCAATCCTCACTCTGCTCCATTCCAATTCAATCCTCAGTCCGCTCCATTCCAATACAATCCTCACTCCGTTCCATCCCAATACAATCCTCACTCCACTCCATTCCAATACAATCCTCACTCCACTCCATTCCAATACAATCTTCACTCCGCTCCAATCCAATACAATCCTCACTCCACTCCATCCCAATTCAATCCTCACTCCTCTCCATTCCAATGCAATCCTAACTCCGCTTCATTCCAATACAATCCTCACTCCTCTCCATTCCAATACAATACTCACTCTGCTGCATTCCAATACAATCCTCACTCCGCTCCATTCCAATACAATCCTCACTCCGCTCCATTCCAATACAATCCTCACTCCGCTCCATCCCAATACAATCCTCACTCCACTCCATTCCAATACAATCCTAACTCCGCTCCATTCCAATACAATCCTCACTCCACTCCATACCAATACAATCCTAACTCCGCTCCATTCCAATACAATCCTCACTCCTCTCCATTCCAATACAATCCTCACTCCGCCCCATTCCAATACAATCCTCACTCCACTCCATCCGAATACAATCCTCACTCCGCTCCAATCCCAATTCAATCCTCACTCTGCTGCATCCCAATACAATCCTCACTCTGCTCCATTCCAATACAATCCTCACCCTGCTCCATTCCAATACAATCCCAGTCCTCACTCCGCTCCATTCCAATACAATCCTCATTCCGCTCCATTCCAATACAATCCTCAATCCGCTCCATCCCAGTACAATCCTCACTCCGCTCCATTCGAATACAATCCTCAATCTGCTCCATCCCAATACAATCCTCACTCCGCTCCATTCCAATACAATCCTCACTCCGCTCCATTCCTATACAATCCTCATTCCGCTCCATTCCTATACAATCCTCATTCCGCTCCATTCCAATACAATCCTCACTCCGCTCCATTCCAGTACAATCCTCACTCCGCTCCATCCCAATACAATCCTCACTCCCCTCCATTCCAATACAATCCTCACTCCGCTCCATTCCTATACAATCCTCATTCCGCTCCATTCCAATACAATCCTCACTCCGCTCCATTCCAATACAATCCTCACTCCGCTCCATTCCTATACAATCCTCATTCCGCTCCATTCCTATACAATCCTCATTCCGCTCCATTCCAATACAATCCTCACTCCGCTCCATTCCAGTACAATCCTCACTCCGCTCCATCCCAATACAATCCTCACTCCCCTCCATTCCAATACAATCCTCACTCCGCTCCATTCCTATACAATCCTCATTCCGCTCCATTCCAATACAATCCTCACTCCGCTCCATTCCAATACAATCCTCACTCCGCTCCATTCCTATACAATCCTCATTCCGCTCCATTCCAATACAATCCTCACTCCGCTCCATTCCTATACAATCCTCATTCCGCTCCATTCCAATACAATCCTCACTCCGCTCCATTCCAATACAATCCTCACTCCGCTCCATTCCAATACAATCCTCACTCCGCTCCTTTCCAATACAATCCTCACTCCGCTCCATACCAATACAATCCTCACTCCGCTCCATTCCAATACAATCCTCACTCCGGTCCATTCCGATACAATCTTCACTCCGCTCCATTCCGATACAATCCTTACTCCGCTCCATTCCAATACAATCCTCACTGCGCTCCATTCCAATACAATCCTCACTCCACTCCAATCCCAATACAATCCTCACTCCGCTGCATTCCAAACCAATCCTCACTCCGCTCCATTCCAATACAATCCTCACTCCGCTCCATCCCAATACAATCCTCACTCCACTCCATCCCAATTTAATCCTCTCTCCGCTCGATTCCAATACAATCCTCACTCCGCTCGATTCCAATACAATCCTCACTCTGCTCGATTCCAATACAATCCTCACTCTGCTCCATTCCAATACAATCCTCACTCCGCTCCATTCCAATACAATCCTCACTCCGCTCCATTCCAATACAATCCTCACTCCGCTCCATTCCAATACAATCCTCACTCCATTCCATTCCAATACAATCCTCACTCCGCTCCATTTCAATAAAATCCCAATCCTCACTCCGCTCCATCACAATTCAATCCTCACTCCGCTCCATTCCAATTCAATCCTCACTCCGCTCCATTCCAATACAATCCTCACTCCGCTCCATCCCAATACAATACTCACTCCTCTCCATTCCAATGCAGTCTTCACTCCGCTCCATTCCAATACAATCCTCACTCCACTCCATTCCAATACAATCCTCACTCCGCTCCATCCCAATACAATCCTCACTCCACTCCATTCCGATACAATCCTCACTCCGCTCCATCCCAATTCAATCCTCAATCCGCTCCATCCCATTACAATCCTCACTCCGCTCCATTCCAATACAATCCTCACTCCGCTCCATTCCAATACAATCCTCACTCCGCTCCATTCCAATACAATCCTCACTCCGGTCCATTCCAATTCAATCCTCACTCCACTCCATCCCAATTCAATCCTCACTCCTCTCCATTCCAATGCAATCCTAACTCCGCTTCATTCCAATACAATCCTCACTCCTCTCCATTCCAATACAATCCTCACTCTGCTGCATTCCAATACAATCCTCACTCCGCTCCATTCCAATACATTCCTCACCCCGCTCCATTCCAATACAATCCTCACTACGCTCCATTCCCAATACAATCCTCACTCCGCTCCATTCCAATATAATCCTCACTCCACTCCATCCCAATACAATCCTCACTCCTCTCCACTCCAATACAGTCTTCACTGCGCTCCATTCCAATATAATCCTCATTCCGCTCCATTCCAATACAATCCTCACTCCACTCCATTTCAATAAAATCCCAATCCTCACTCCGCTCCATCACAATTCAATCCTCACTCCGCTCCATTCCAATTCAATCCTCACTCCACTCCATCCCAATTCAATCCTCACTCCGCACCATTCCAATACAATCCTCACTCCGCTTCATTCCAATACAATCCTCACTCCTCTCCATTCCAATACAATCCTCACTCTGCTGCATTCCAATACAATCCTCACTCCGCTCCATTCCATTACATTCCTCACCCCGCTCCATTCCAATACAATCCTCACTACGCTCCATTCCCAATACAATCCTCACTCCGCTCCATTCCAATATAATCCTCACTCCACTCCATCCCAATACAATCCTCACTCCACTCCATTCCAATACAATCCTCACTCCGCTCCATTCCATTACATTCCTCACCCCGCTCCATTCCAATACAATCCTCACTACGCTCCATTCCCAATACAATCCTCACTCCGCTCCATTCCAATATAATCCTCACTCCACTCCATTCCAATACAATCCTCACTCCGCTCCATTCCAATATAATCCTCATTCCGCTCCATTCCAATACAATCCTCACTCCGCTCCATTCCTATACAATCCTCATTCCGCTCCATTCCAATACAATCCTCACTCCGCTCCATCCCATTACAATCCTCACTCCGCTCCATTCCAATACAATCCTCACTCCGCTCCATTCCAATACAATCCTCACTCCGCTCCATTCCAATACAATCCTCACTCCGCTCCATTCCAATTCAATCCTCACTCCACTCCATCCCAATTCAATCCTCACTCCTCTCCATTCCAATGCAATCCTAACTCCGCTTCATTCCAATACAATCCTCACTCCTCTCCATTCCAATACAATCCTCACTCTGCTGCATTCCAATACAATCCTCACTCCGCTCCATTCCAGTACATTCCTCACCCCGCTCCATTCCAATACAATCCTCACTACGCTCCATTCCCAATACAATCCTCACTCCGCTCCATTCCAATATAATCCTCACTCCACTCCATCCCAATACAATCCTCACTCCTCTCCACTCCAATACAGTCTTCACTGCGCTCCATTCCAATATAATCCTCATTCCGCTCCATTCCAATACAATCCTCACTCCACTCCATTTCAATAAAATCCCAATCCTCACTCCGCTCCATCACAATTCAATCCTCACTCCGCTCCATTCCAATTCAATCCTCACTCCACTCCATCCCAATTCAATCCTCACTCCTCTCCATTCCAATGCAATCCTAACTCCGCTTCATTCCAATACAATCCTCACTCCGCTCCATTCCAATACAATCCTCACTCTGCTGCATTCCAATACAATCCTCACTCCGCTCCATTCCATTACATTCCTCACCCCGCTCCATTCCAATACAATCCTCACTACGCTCCATTCCCAATACAATCCTCACTCCGCTCCATTCCAATATAATCCTCACTCCACTCCATCCCAATACAATCCTCACTCCTCTCCACTCCAATACAGTCTTCACTGCGCTCCATTCCAATATAATCCTCATTCCGCTCCATTCCAATACAATCCTCACTCCGCTCCATTCCTATACAATCCTCATTCCGCTCCATTCCAATACAATCCTCACTCCGCTCCATTCCAATACAATCCTCACTCCGCTCCATTCCAATACAATCCTCACTCCGCTCCTTTCCAATACAATCCTCACTCCGCTCCATTCCAATACAATCCTCACTCCGCTCCATTCCAATACAATCCTCACTCCGGTCCATTCCGATACAATCTTCACTCCGCTCCATTCCGATACAATCCTTACTCCGCTCCATTCCAATACAATCCTCACTGCGCTCCATTCCAATACAATCCTCACTCCACTCCAATCCCAATACAATCCTCACTCCGCTGCATTCCAAACCAATCCTCACTCCGCTCCATTCCAATACAATCCTCACTCCGCTCCATCCCAATACAATCCTCACTCCACTCCATCCCAATTTAATCCTCTCTCCGCTCGATTCCAATACAATCCTCACTCCGCTCGATTCCAATACAATCCTCACTCCGCTCGATTCCAATACAATCCTCACTCTGCTCCATTCCAATACAATCCTCACTCCGCTCCATTCCAATACAATCCTCACTCCGCTCCATTCCAATACAATCCTCACTCCGCTCCGTTCCAATACAATCCTCACTCCATTCCATACCCAATACAATCCTCACTCCGCTCCATCACAATTCAATCCTCACTCCGCTCCATTCCAATTCAATCCTCACTCCGCTCCATTCCAATACAATCCTCACTCCGCTCCATCCCAATACAATACTCACTCCTCTCCATTCCAATGCAGTCTTCACTCCGCTCCATTCCAATACAATCCTCACTCCACTCCATTCCAATACAATCCTCACTCCGCTCCATCCCAATACAATCCTCACTCCACTCCATTCCGATACAATCCTCACTCCGCTCCATCCCAATTCAATCCTCAATCCGCTCCATCCCATTACAATCCTCACTCCGCTCCATTCCAATACAATCCTCACTCCGCTCCATTCCAATACAATCCTCACTCCGCTCCATTCCAATACAATCCTCACTCCGGTCCATTCCAATACAATCCTCACTCCGCTCCATTCCAATACAATCCTCACTCCGCTCCATTCCAATACAATCCTCACTCCTCTCCATTCCAATACAATCCTCACTCCGCTCCATTCCAATACAATCCTCACTCCGCTCCATTCCAATATAATCCGCACTCCGCTCCATTCCGATACAAACCTCACTCCACTCCATTCCAATACAATCCTCACTCCGCTCCATTCCAATACAATCCTCACTCCGCTCCATTCTAATACAATCCTCACTCTGCTCCATTCCAATACAATCCTCACTCCGCTCCATTCCAATACAATCCTCACTCCGCTCCATTCCAATACAATCCTCACTCCGCTCCATCCCAATACAATCCTCACTCCGCTCCATTCCAATACAATCCTCACTCCACTCCATTCCAATACAATCCTCACTCCGCTCCATTCCAATACAATCCTCACTCCGCTCCATTCCAATACAATCCTCACTCCGCTCCATTCCAATACAATCCTCACTCCGGTCCATTCCGATACAATCTTCACTCCGCTCCATTCCGATACAATCCTCACTCCGCTCCATTCCAATACAGTCTTCACTGCGCTCCATTCCAATACAATCCTCACTCCGCTCCATCCCAATACAATCCTCACTCCACCCCATCCCAATACAATCCTCACTCCGCTCCATTCCAATACAATCCTCACTCCGCTCCATTCCAATAAAATCCCAATCCTCACTCCGCTCCATTCCGATATAATCCTCACTCCATTCCATCCCAATACAATCCTCACTCCGCTCCATCACAATTCAATCCTCACTCCGCTCCATTCCAATTCAATCCTCACTCCACTCCATCCCAATTCAATCCTCACTCCTCTCCATTCCAATGCAATCCTAACTCCGCTTCATTCCAATACAATCCTCACTCCGCTCCATTCCAATTCAATCCTCACTCCGCTCCATTCCAATTCAATCCTCACTCCACTCCATCCCAATTCAATCCTCACTCCTCTCCATTCCAATACAATCCTCACTCCGCTCCATTCCAATACAATCCTCACTCTGCTGCATTCCAATACAATCCTCACTCCGCTCCATTCCAATACATTCCTCACCCCGCTCCATTCCAATACAATCCTCACTCCGCTCCATTCCAATACATTCCTCACCCCGCTCCATTCCAATATAATCCTCACTCCACTCCATCCCAATACAATCCTCACTCCACTCCATCCCAATTCAATCCTCACTCCTCTCCATTCCAATGCAATCCTAACTCCGCTTCATTCCAATACAATCCTCACTCCACTCCATTCCAATACAATCCTCACTCCGCTCCATTCCAATACGTTCCTCACCCCGCTCCATTCCAATACAATCCTCACTACGCTCCATTCCCAATACAATCCTCACTCCGCTCCATTCCAATATAATCCGCACTCCGCTCCATTCCGATACAAACCTCACTCCACTCCATTCCAATACAATCCTCACTCCGCTCCATTACAATACAATCCTCACTCCACTCCATTCTAATACAATCGTCACTCCGCTCCATTCCAATACAATCCTCACTCCGCTCCATTCCAATACAAAACTCGCTCCACTCCATTCCAATACAATCCTCACTCCGCTCCATTCCAATAAAATCCCAATCCTCACTCCGCTCCATTCCGATATAATCCTCACTCCATTCCATTCCAATACAATCCTCACTCCGCTCCATTCCAATACAATCCTCACTCCGCTCAATTCCAATACAATCCTCACTCCGCTCCATTCCAATACAATCCTCACTCCGCTCCATTCGAATACAATCCTCACTCCACTCCATTCCAATACAATCCTCACTCCGCTCCATTCCGATATAATCCTCACTCCATTCCATTCCAATACAATCCTCACTCCGCTCCATTCCAATACAATCCTCACTCCGCTCAATTCCAATACAATCCTCACTCCGCTCCATTCCAATACAATCCTCACTCCTCTCCATTCCAATACAATCCTCACTCCGCTCCATTCCAATACAATCCTCACTCCGCTCCATTCGAATACATTCCTCACCCCGCTCCATTCCAATACAATCCTCACTACGCTCCATTCCCAATACAATCCTCACTCCGCTCCATTCCAATATAATCCGCACTCCGCTCCATTCCGATACAAACCTCACTCCACTCCATTCCAATACAATCCGCACTCCGCTCCATTCCGATACAAACCTCACTCCACTCCATTCCAATACAATCCTCACTCCACTCCATTCCAATACAATACTCACTCCGCTCCATTACAATACAATCCTCACTCCACTCCATTCTAATACAATCGTCACTCCGCTCCATTCCAATACAATCCTCACTCTGCTCCATTCCAATACAAAACTCGCTCCACTCCATTCCAATACAATCCTCACTCCGCTCCATTCCAATAAAATCCCAATCCTCACTCCGCTCCATTCCGATATAATCCTCACTCCGCTCCATTCCAATACAATCCTCACTCCGCTCCATTCCAATACAATCCTCACTCCGCTCAATTCCAATACAATCCTCACTCCGCTCCATTCCAATACAATCCTCACTCCGCTCCATTCGAATACAATCCTCACTCCACTCCATTTCAATAAAATCCCAATCCTCACTCCGCTCCATTCCAATACAATCCTCACTCCGCTCCATTCCAATCCAATCCTCACTCCGCTCCATTACAATACAATCCTCACTCCGCTCCATCCCAATACAATCCTCACTCCGCTCCATTCCAATACAATCCTCACTCCGCTGCATTCCAATACAATCCTCACTCCGCTCCATTCCAATACAATCCTCACTCCACTCCAATCCAATACAATCCTCACTCCACTCCATTCCAATACAATCCTCACTCCACTCCATCCCGATACAATCCTCACTCCGCTCCATTCCAATACATTCCTCACTCCATTCCATTCCAATACAATCCTCACTCCACTCCAATCCAATACAATCCTCACTCCGCTCCATCCCAATACAATCCTCACTCCACTCCATTCCAATACAATCCTAACTCCGCTCCATTCCAATACAATCCTCACTCCACTCCATACCAATACAATCCTAACTCCGCTCCATTCCAATACAATCCTCACTCCTCTCCATTCCAATACAATCCTCACTCCGTCCCATTCCAATACAATCCTCACTCCACTCCATCCGAATACAATCCTCACTCCGCTCCAATCCCAATTCAATCCTCACTCTGCTGCATCCCAATACAATCCTCACTCCGCTCCATTCTGATACAATCCTCACTCCTCTCCATTCCAATCCAATCCTCACTCCGCTCCATTACAATACAATCCTCACTCCGCTCCATCCCAATACAATCCTCACTCCGCTCCATTCCAATACAATCCTCACTCCGCTGCATTCCAATACAATCCTCACTCCGCTCCATTCCAATACAATCCTCACTCCACTCCAATCCAATACAATCCTCACTCCACTCCATTCCAATACAATCCTCACTCCACTCCATCCCGATACAATCCTCACTCCGCTCCATTCCAATACATTCCTCACTCCATTCCATTCCAATACAATCCTTACTCCACTCCAATCCAATACAATCCTCACTCCGCTCCATCCCAATACAATCCTCACTCCACTCCATTCCAATACAATCCTAACTCCGCTCCATTCCAATACAATCCTCACTCCACTCCATACCAATACAATCCTAACTCCGCTCCATTCCAATACAATCCTCACTCCTCTCCATTCCAATACAATCCTCACTCCGTCCCATTCCAATACAATCCTCACTCCACTCCATCCGAATACAATCCTCACTCCGCTCCAATCCCAATTCAATCCTCACTCTGCTGCATCCCAATACAATCCTCACTCCGCTCCATTCCATTACATTCCTCACCCCGCTCCATTCCAATACAATCCTCACTACGCTCCATTCCCAATACAATCCTCATTCCGCTCCATTCCAATACAATCCTCACTCCGCTCCATTCCTATACAATCCTCATTCCGCTCCATTCCAATACAATCCTCACTCCGCTCCATTCCAATACAATCCTCACTCCGCTCCATTCCAATACAATCCTCACTCCGCTCCTTTCCAATACAATCCTCACTCCGCTCCATTCCAATACAATCCTCACTCCGCTCCATTCCAATACAATCCTCACTCCGGTCCATTCCGATACAATCTTCACTCCGCTCCATTCCGATACAATCCTTACTCCGCTCCATTCCAATACAATCCTCACTGCGCTCCATTCCAATACAATCCTCACTCCACTCCAATCCCAATACAATCCTCACTCCGCTGCATTCCAAACCAATCCTCACTCCGCTCCATTCCAATACAATCCTCACTCCGCTCCATCCCAATACAATCCTCACTCCACTCCATCCCAATTTAATCCTCTCTCCGCTCGATTCCAATACAATCCTCACTCCGCTCGATTCCAATACAATCCTCACTCCGCTCGATTCCAATACAATCCTCACTCCGCTCGATTCCAATACAATCCTCACTCTGCTCCATTCCAATACAATCCTCACTCCGCTCCATTCCAATACAATCCTCACTCCGCTCCATTCCAATACAATCCTCACTCCGCTCCGTTCCAATACAATCCTCACTCCATTCCATACCCAATACAATCCTCACTCCGCTCCATCACAATTCAATCCTCACTCCGCTCCATTCCAATTCAATCCTCACTCCGCTCCATTCCAATACAATCCTCACTCCGCTCCATCCCAATACAATACTCACTCCTCTCCATTCCAATGCAGTCTTCACTCCGCTCCATTCCAATACAATCCTCACTCCACTCCATTCCAATACAATCCTCACTCCGCTCCATCCCAATACAATCCTCACTCCACTCCATTCTGATACAATCCTCACTCCGCTCCATCCCAATTCAATCCTCAATCCGCTCCATCCCATTACAATCCTCACTCCGCTCCATTCCAATACAATCCTCACTCCGCTCCATTCCAATACAATCCTCACTCCGCTCCATTCCAATACAATCCTCACTCCGGTCCATTCCAATCCAATCCTCACTCCGCTCCATTCCAATACAATCCTCACTCCGCTCCATTCCAATACAATCCTCACTCCACTCCATTCCAATACAATCCTCACTCCGCTCCATTCCAATACAATCCTCACTCCGCTCCATTCCAATACAATCCTCACTCCGCTCCATTCCAATACAATCCTCACTCCGCTCCATTCCAATACAATCCTCACTCCGGTCCATTCCAATACAATCCTCACTCCGCTCCATTCCAATACAATCCTCACTCCGCTCCATTCCAATACAATCCTCACTCCGCTCCATTCCAATACAATCCTCACTCCGCTCCATTCCAATACAATCCTCACTCCGGTCCATTCCGATACAATCTTCACTCCGCTCCATTCCGATACAATCCTCACTCCGCTCCATTCCGAAACAATCCTCACTCCACTCCATTCCAATACAATCCTCACTCCGCTCCATTCCAATACAATCCTCACTCCGCTCCATTCCAATACAATCCTCACTCCGCTCCATTCCAATACAATCCTCACTCCGCTCCATTCCAATACAGTCTTCACTGCGCTCCATTCCAATACAATCCTCACTCCGCTCCATCCCAATACAATCCTCACTCCACCCCATCCCAATACAATCCTCACTCCGCTCCATTCCAATACAATCCTCACTCCGCTCCATTCCAATAAAATCCCAATCCTCACTCCGCTCCATTCCGATATAATCCTCACTCCATTCCATCCCAATACAATCCTCACTCCGCTCCATTCCAATACAATCCTCACTCCGCTCCATTCCGATATAATCCTCACTCCATTCCATCCCAATACAATCCTCACTCCGCTCCATTCCAATACAATCCTCACTCCACTCCATTCCAATACAATCCTCACTCCGCTCCATTCCAATACAATCCTCACTCCGCTCCATTCCAATACAATCCTCACTCCGCTCCATCCCAATACAATCCTCACTCCGCTCCATTCCAATACAATCCTCACTCCGCTCCATCCCAATACAATCCTCACTCCGCTCCATTCGAATACAATCCTCACTCCACTCCATTTCAATAAAATCCCAATCCTCACTCCGCTCCATCACAATACAATCCTCACTCCGCTCCATTCCAATACAATCCTCACTCCGCTCCATTCCAATACAATCCTCACTCCGCTCCATCCCAATACAATCCTCACTCCTCTCCATTCCAATTCAATCCTCACTCCGCTCCATTCCAATTCAATCCTCACTCCACTCCATCCCAATTCAATCCTCACTCCTCTCCATTCCAATGCAATCCTAACTCCGCTTCATTCCAATACAATCCTCACTCCTCTCCATTCCAATACAATCCTCACTCTGCTGCATTCCAATACAATCCTCACTCCGCTCCATTCCAATACATTCCTCACCCCGCTCCATTCCAATATAATCCTCACTCCTCTCCATTCCAATTCAATCCTCACTCCGCTCCATTCCAATTCAATCCTCACTCCACTCCATCCCAATTCAATCCTCACTCCTCTCCATTCCAATGCAATCCTAACTCCGCTTCATTCCAATACAATCCTCACTCCTCTCCATTCCAATACAATCCTCACTCCGCTCCATTCCAATGCAATCCTAACTCCGCTTCATTCCAATACAATCCTCACTCCTCTCCATTCCAATACAATCCTCACTCTGCTGCATTCCAATACAATCCTCACTCCGCTCCATTCCAATACATTCCTCACCCCGCTCCATTCCAATATAATCCTCACTCCTCTCCATTCCAATTCAATCCTCACTCCGCTCCATTCCAATTCAATCCTCACTCCACTCCATCCCAATTCAATCCTCACTCCTCTCCATTCCAATGCAATCCTAACTCCGCTTCATTCCAATACAATCCTAACTCCGCTTCATTCCAATACAATCCTCACTCCTCTCCATTCCAATACAATCCTCACTCCTCTCCATTCCAATACAATCCTCACTCCGCTCCATTCCAATACAATCCTCACTCTGCTGCATTCCAATACAATCCTCACTCCGCTCCATTCCAATACAATCCTCACTCCGCTCCATTCCAATACGTTCCTCACCCCGCTCCATTCCAATACAATCCTCACTACGCTCCATTCCCAATACAATCCTCACTCCGCTCCATTCCAATATAATCCGCACTCCGCTCCATTCCGATACAAACCTCACTCCACTCCATTCCAATACAATACTCACTCCGCTCCATTACAATACAATCCTCACTCCACTCCATTCTAATACAATCGTCACTCCGCTCCATTCCAATACAATCCTCACTCCGCTCCATTCCAATACAAAACTCGCTCCACTCCATTCCAATACAATCCTCACTCCGCTCCATTCCAATACAATCCTCACTCCGCTCCATTCCAATAAAATCCCAATCCTCACTCCGCTCCATTCGAATACAATCCTCACTCCACTCCATTCCAATACAATCCTCACTCCGCTCCATTCCGATATAATCCTCACTCCATTCCATTCCAATACAATCCTCACTCCGCTCCATTCCAATACAATCCTCACTCCGCTCAATTCCAATACAATCCTCACTCCGCTCCATTCCAATACAATCCTCACTCCGCTCAATTCCAATACAATCCTCACTCCGCTCCATTCCAATACAATCCTCACTCCGCTCCATTCGAATACAATCCTCACTCCACTCCATCCCAATTCAATCCTCACTCCTCTCCATTCCAATGCAATCCTAACTCCGCTTCATTCCAATACAATCCTCACTCCTCTCCATTCCAATACAATCCTCACTCTGCTGCATTCCAATACAATCCTCACTCCGCTCCATTCCAATACATTCCTCACCCTGCTCCATTCCAATACAATCCTCACTACGCTCCATTCCCAATACAATCCTCACTCCGCTCCATTCCAATATAATCCGCACTCCGCTCCATTCCGATACAAACCTCACTCCACTCCATTCCAATACAATACTCACTCCGCTCCATTACAATACAATCCTCACTCCACTCCATTCTAATACAATCGTCACTCCGCTCCATTCCAATACAATCCTCACTCTGCTCCATTCCAATACAAAACTCGCTCCACTCCATTCCAATACAATCCTCACTCCGCTCCATTCCAATAAAATCCCAATCCTCACTCCGCTCCATTCCGATATAATCCTCACTCCATTCCATTCCAATACAATCCTCACTCCGCTCCATTCCAATACAATCCTCACTCCGCTCAATTCCAATACAATCCTCACTCCGCTCCATTCCAATACAATCCTCACTCTGCTCCATCCCAATACAATCCTCACTCTGCTCCATTCCAATACAATCCTCACTCCGCTCAATTCCAATACAATCCTCACTCCACTCCATTCCAATACAATCCTCACTCCGCTCCATTCGAATACAATCCTCACTCCGCTCCATTCCAACACAATCCTCACTCCGCTCCATTCCAATACAATCCTCACTCCGCTCCATTCCGATATAATCCTCACTCCATTCCATTCCAATACAATCCTCACTCCGCTCCATTCCAATACAATCCTCACTCCGCTCAATTCCAATACAATCCTCACTCCGCTCCATTCCAATACAATCCTCACTCTGCTCCATCCCAATACAATCCTCACTCTGCTCCATTCCAATACAATCCTCACTCCGCTCAATTCCAATACAATCCTCACTCCACTCCATTCCAATACAATCCTCACTCCACTCCATTCTAATACAATCGTCACTCCGCTCCATTCCAATACAATCCTCACTCTGCTCCATTCCAATACAAAACTCGCTCCACTCCATTCCAATACAATCCTCACTCCGCTCCATTCCAATAAAATCCCAATCCTCACTCCGCTCCATTCTGATACAATCCTCACTCCTCTCCATTCCAATCCAATCCTCACTCCACTCCATTACAATACAATCCTCACTCCGCTCCATCCCAATACAATCCTCACTCCGCTCCATTCCAATACAATCCTCACTCCGCTGCATTCCAATACAATCCTCACTCCGCTCCATTCCAATACAATCCTCACTCCACTCCAATCCAATACAATCCTCACTCCACTCCATTCCAATACAATCCTCACTCCACTCCATCCCGATACAATCCTCACTCCGCTCCATTCCAATACATTCCTCACTCCATTCCATTCCAATACAATCCTCACTCCACTCCAATCCAATACAATCCTCACTCCGCTCCATCCCAATACAATCCTCACTCCACTCCATTCCAATACAATCCTAACTCCGCTCCATTCCAATACAATCCTCACTCCACTCCATACCAATACAATCCTAACTCCTCTCCATTCCAATACAATCCTCACTCCGTCCCATTCCAATACAATCCTCACTCCACTCCATCCGAATACAATCCTCACTCCGCTCCAATCCCAATTCAATCCCCACTCTGCTGCATCCCAATACAATCCTCACTCCGCTCCATTCTGATACAATCCTCACTCCTCTCCATTCCAATCCAATCCTCACTCCGCTCCATTACAATACAATCCTCACTCCGCTCCATCCCAATACAATCCTCACTCCGCTCCATTCCAATACAATCCTCACTCCGCTGCATTCCAATACAATCCTCACTCCGCTCCATTCCAATACAATCCTCACTCCACTCCAATCCAATACAATCCTCACTCCACTCCATTCCAATACAATCCTCACTCCACTCCATCCCGATACAATCCTCACTCCGCTCCATTCCAATACATTCCTCACTCCATTCCATTCCAATACAATCCTTACTCCACTCCAATCCAATACAATCCTCACTCCGCTCCATCCCAATACAATCCTCACTCCACTCCATTCCAATACAATCCTCACTCCACTCCATACCAATACAATCCTAACTCCGCTCCATTCCAATACAATCCTCACTCCTCTCCATTCCAATACAATCCTCACTCCGTCCCATTCCAATACAATCCTCACTCCACTCCATCCGAATACAATCCTCACTCCGCTCCAATCCCACTTCAATCCTCACTCTGCTGCATCCCAATACAATCCTCACTCTGCTCCATTCCAATACAATCCTCACTCTGCTCCATTCCAATACAATCCCAGTCCTCACTCCGCTCCATTCCAATACAATCCTCATTCCGCTCCATTCCAATACAATCCTCAATCCGCTCCATCCCAGTACAATCCTCACTCCGCTCCATTCGAATACAATCCTCAATCCGCTCCATCCCAATACAATCCTCACTCCGCTCCATTCCAATACAATCCTCACTCCGCTCCATTCCAATACAATCCTCAATCCGCTCCATCCCAATGCAATCCTCACTCCGCTCCATTCCAATACAATCCTCACTCCGCTCCATTCCTATACAATCCTCATTCCGCTCCATTCCAATACAATCCTCACTCCGCTCCATTCCAGTACAATCCTCACTCCGCTCCATCCCAATACAATCCTCACTCCCCTCC
Organism: Prionace glauca; assembly: GCA_037974335.1. Taxonomy (NCBI): domain Eukaryota; kingdom Metazoa; phylum Chordata; class Chondrichthyes; order Carcharhiniformes; family Carcharhinidae; genus Prionace; species Prionace glauca. The sequence continues at coordinate 177,949 of JBBMRE010000074.1, forward strand.
ATTCCAATACAATCCTCACTCCGCTCCATTCCTATACAATCCTCATTCTGCTCCATTCCAATACAATCCTCACTCCGCTCCATTCCAATACAATCCTCACTCCGCTCCATTCCTATACAATCCTCATTCCGCTCCATTCCAATACAATCCTCACTCCGCTCCATTCCTATACAATCCTCATTCCGCTCCATTCCAATACAATCCTCACTCCGCTCCATTCCAATACAATCCTCACTCCGCTCCATTCCAATACAATCCTCACTCCGCTCCTTTCCAATACAATCCTCACTCCGCTCCATTCCAATACAATCCTCACTCCGCTCCATTCCAATACAATCCTCACTCCGGTCCATTCCGATACAATCTTCACTCGGCTCCATTCCGATACAATCCTTACTCCGCTCCATTCCAATACAATCCTCACTGCGCTCCATTCCAATACAATCCTCACTCCACTCCAATCCCAATACAATCCTCACTCCGCTGCATTCCAAACCAATCCTCACTCCGCTCCATTCCAATACAATCCTCACTCCGCTCCATCCCAATACAATCCTCACTCCACTCCATCCCAATTTAATCCTCTCTCCGCTCGATTCCAATACAATCCTCACTCCGCTCGATTCCAATACAATCCTCACTCTGCTCCATTCCAATACAATCCTCACTCCGCTCCATTCCAATACAATCCTCACTCCGCTCCATTCCAATACAATCCTCACTCCGCTCCATTCCAATACAATCCTCACTCCATTCCATACCCAATACAATCCTCACTCCGCTCCATCACAATTCAATCCTCACTCCGCTCCATTCCAATTCAATCCTCACTCCGCTCCATTCCAATACAATCCTCACTCCGCTCCATCCCAATACAATACTCACTCCTCTCCATTCCAATGCAGTCTTCACTCCGCTCCATTCCAATACAATCCTCACTCCACTCCATTCCAATACAATCCTCACTCCGCTCCATCCCAATACAATCCTCACTCCACTCCATTCCGATACAATCCTCACTCCACTCCATCCCAATTCAATCCTCAATCCGCTCCATCCCATTACAATCCTCACTCCGCTCCATTCCAATACAATCCTCAATCCGCTCCATCCCAATTCAATCCTCACTCCGCTCCATTCCAATACAATCCTCACTCCTCTCCATTCCAATGCAATCCTAACTCCGCTCCATTCCAATACAAACCTCACTCTGCTCCATTCCAGTACAATCCTCACTCCACTCCATCCGAATACAATCCTCACTCCGCTCCAATCCCAATACAATCCTCACTCTGCTGCATTCCAATACAATCCTCACTCCACTCCATTCCAATACAATCCTCACTCCGCTCCATTCCAATACAATCCTCACTCCGCTCCATTCCAATACAATCCTCACTCCGCTCCATCCCAATACAATCCTCACTCCACACCATTCCAATACAATCCTAACTCCGCTCCATTCCAATACAATCCTCACTCCACTCCATGCCAATACAATCCTAACTCCGCTTCATTCAAATACAATCCTCACTCCGCTCCATTCCAATACAATCCTCACTCCGCTCCATTCCAATACAATCCTCACTCCGCTCCATTCCGATACAATCCTCACTCCACTCCATTCCAATACAATCCTCACTCCGCTCCATTCCAATAAAATCCTCACTCCGCTCCATTCCAATACAATCCTCACTCCGCTCCATTCCAATACAATCCTCACTCCGCTCCATTCCAATACAATCCTCACACCGCTCCATCCCAATACAATCCTCACTCCACTCCATTCCAATACAATCCTCACTCCGCTCCATTCCAATAAAATCCTCATTCCGCTCCATTCCAATACAATTCTCACTCCGCTCCATTCCAATACAATCCTCACACCGCTCCATCCCAATACAATCCTCACTCCGCACCATTCCTATACAATCCTCACTCCGCTTCATTCCAATACAATCCTCACTCCGCTCCATTCCAATACAATCCTCACTCCGCTCCATTCCAATACAATTCTCACTCCGCTCAATTCCAATACAATCCTCACTCCGCTCCATTCCAATACAATCCTCACTCCGCTCCATTCCTATACAATCCTCACTCCGCTTCATTCCAATACAATCCTCACTCCGCTCCATTCCAATACAATCCTCACTCCGCTCCATTCCAATACAATCCTCACTCCGCTCCATTCCAATACAATCCTCACTCCGCTCCATTCCTATAAAATCCTCACTCCGCTTCATTCCAATACAATCCTCACTCCGCTCCATTCCAATACAATCCTCACTCCGCTCCATTCCAATACAATCCTCACTCCGCTCCATTCCGATACAATCCTCACTCCACTCCATTCCAATACAATCCTCACTCCGCTCCATTCCAATAAAATCCTCACTCCGCTCCATTCCCAATACAATCCTCACTCCGCTCCATTCCAATATAATACTCACTCCGCTCCATTCCAATACAGTCCTCACTCCGCTCCAATCCAATACAATCCTCACTCCGCTCCATTCCAATACAATCCGCACTCCGCTCCATTCCGATATAAACCTCACTCCGCTCCATTCCAATACAATCCTCACTCCGCTCCATTCCAATACAATCCTCACTCCGCTCCATTCCAATACAATCCTCACTCCGCTCCATTCCAATACAATCCTCACTCCGGTCCATTCCGATACAATCTTCACTCCGCTCCATTCCGATACAATCCTCACTCCGCTCCATTCCGAAACAATCCTCACTCCGCTCCATTCCAATACAATCCTCACTCTGCTCCATTCCAATACAATCTTCACTCCGCTCCATTCCAATACAATCCTCACTCCGGTCCATTCCGATACAATCTTCACTCCGCTCCATTCCAATACAATCCTCACTCCGCTCCATTCCAATACAATCCTCACTCCGCTCCATTCCAATACAATCCTCACTCCGCTCCATTCCAATACAATCCTCACTCCGCTCCATTCCAATACAATCCTCACTCCATTCCATTCCCAATACAATCCTCACTCCGCTCCATCCCAATACAATCCTCACTCCACCCCATCCCAATACAATCCTCACTCCGCTCCATTCCAATACAATCCTCACTCCGGTCCATTCCGATACAATCTTCACTCCGCTCCATTCCGATACAATCCTCACTCCGCTCCATTCCGAAACAATCCTCACTCCGCTCCATTCCAATACAATCCTCACTCTGCTCCATTCCAATACAATCCTCACTCCGCTCCATTCCAATACAATCTTCACTGCGCTCCATTCCAATACAATCCTCACTCCGCTCCATCCCAATACAATCCTCACTCCGCTCCATTCCAATACAATCCTCACTCCGCTCCATTCCAATACAATCTTCACTGCGCTCCATTCCAATACAATCCTCACTCCGCTCCATCCCAATACAATCCTCACTCCACGCCATCCCAATACAATCCTCACTCCGCTCCATTCCAATACAATCCTCACTCCGCTCCATTCCAATACAATCCTCACTCCGCTCCATTCCAATACAATCCTCACTCCATTCCATTCCCAATACAATCCTCACTCCGCTCCATCCCAATACAATCCTCACTCCACCCCATCCCAATACAATCCTCACTCCGCTCCATTCCAATACAATCCTCACTCCGCTCCATTCCAATACAATCCTCACTCCGCTCCATTCCAATACAATCCTCACTCCATTCCATTCCCAATACAATCCTCACTCCGCTCCATCACAATTCAATCCTCACTCCGCTCCATTCCAATTCAATCCTCAGTCCGCTCCATTCCAATACAATCCTCACTCCGTTCCATCCCAATACAATCCTCACTCCACTCCATTCCAATACAATCCTCACTCCACTCCATTCCAATACAATCTTCACTCCGCTCCAATCCAATACAATCCTCACTCCACTCCATCCCAATTCAATCCTCACTCCTCTCCATTCCAATACAATCCTCACTCTGCTGCATTCCAATACAATCCTCACTCCGCTCCATTCCAATACATTCCTCACTCCGCTCCATTCCAATACAATCCTCACTCCACTCCATTCCAATACAATTCTCACTCCGCTCAATTCCAATACAATCCTCACTCCGCTCCATTCCAATACAATCCTCACTCCGCTCCATTCCTATACAATCCTCACTCCGCTTCATTCCAATACAATCCTCACTCCGCTCCATTCCAATACAATCCTCACTCCGCTCCATTCCAATACAATCCTCACTCCGCTCCATTCCGATACAATCCTCACTCCGCTCCATTCCAATACAATCCTCACTCCGCTCCATTCCAATACAATCCTCACTACGCTCCATTCCCAATACAATCCTCACTCCGCTCAATTCCAATACAATCCTCAATCCGCTCCATCTCAATACAATCCTCACTCCGCTCCATTCCAATACAATCCTCACTCCGCTCCATTCCTATACAATCCTCACTCCGCTTCATTCCAATACAATCCTCACTCCGCTCCATTCCAATACAATCCTCACTCCGCTCCATTCCTATACAATCCTCACTCCGCTTCATTCCAATACAATCCTCACTCCGCTCCATTCCAATACAATCCTCACTCCGCTCCATTCCAATACAATCCTCACTCCGCTCCATTCCAATACAATCCTCACTCCGCTCCATTCCTATAAAATCCTCACTCCGCTTCATTCCAATACAATCCTCACTCCGCTCCATTCCAATACAATCCTCACTCCGCTCCATTCCAATACAATCCTCACTCCGCTCCATTCCGATACAATCCTCACTCCACTCCATTCCAATACAATCCTCACTCCGCTCCATTCCAATAAAATCCTCACTCCGCTCCATTCCCAATACAATCCTCACTCCGCTCCATTCCAATATAATACTCACTCCGCTCCATTCCAATACAGTCCTCACTCCGCTCCAATCCAATACAATCCTCACTCCGCTCCATTCCAATACAATCCGCACTCCGCTCCATTCCGATATAAACCTCACTCCGCTCCATTCCAATACAATCCTCACTCCGCTCCATTCCAATACAATCCTCACTCCGCTCCATTCCAATACAATCCTCACTCCGCTCCATTCCAATACAATCCTCACTCCGGTCCATTCCGATACAATCTTCACTCCGCTCCATTCCGATACAATCCTCACTCCGCTCCATTCCGAAACAATCCTCACTCCGCTCCATTCCAATACAATCCTCACTCTGCTCCATTCCAATACAATCTTCACTCCGCTCCATTCCAATACAATCCTCACTCCGGTCCATTCCGATACAATCTTCACTCCGCTCCATTCCAATACAATCCTCACTCCGCTCCATTCCAATACAATCCTCACTCCGGTCCATTCCGATACAATCTTCACTCCGCTCCATTCCGATACAATCCTCACTCCGCTCCATTCCGAAACAATCCTCACTCCTCTCCATTCCAATACAATCCTCACTCTGCTCCATTCCAATACAATCCTCACTCCGCTCCATTCCAATACAATCTTCACTGCGCTCCATTCCAATACAATCCTCACTCCGCTCCATCCCAATACAATCCTCACTCTGCTCCATTCCAATACAATCCTCACTCCGCTCCATTCCAATACAATCTTCACTGCGCTCCATTCCAATACAATCCTCACTCCGCTCCATCCCAATACAATCCTCACTCCACGCCATCCCAATACAATCCTCACTCCGCTCCATTCCAATACAATCCTCACTCCGCTCCATTCCAATACAATCCTCACTCCGCTCCATTCCAATACAATCCTCACTCCATTCCATTCCCAATACAATCCTCACTCCGCTCCATCCCAATACAATCCTCACTCCACCCCATCCCAATACAATCCTCACTCCGCTCCATTCCAATACAATCCTCACTCCGCTCCATTCCAATACAATCCTCACTCCGCTCCATTCCAATACAATCCTCACTCCATTCCATTCCCAATACAATCCTCACTCCGCTCCATCACAATTCAATCCTCACTCCGCTCCATTCCAATTCAATCCTCAGTCCGCTCCATTCCAATACAATCCTCACTCCGTTCCATCCCAATACAATCCTCACTCCACTCCATTCCAATACAATCCTCACTCCACTCCATTCCAATACAATCTTCACTCCGCTCCAATCCAATACAATCCTCACTCCACTCCATCCCAATTCAATCCTCACTCCTCTCCATTCCAATGCAATCCTAACTCCGCTTCATTCCAATACAATCCTCACTCCTCTCCATTCCAATACAATCCTCACTCTGCTGCATTCCAATACAATCCTCACTCCGCTCCATTCCAATACATTCCTCACTCCGCTCCATTCCAATACAATCCTCACTCCACTCCATTCCAATACAATTCTCACTCCGCTCCATTCCTATACAATCCTCACTCCGCTTCATTCCAATACAATCCTCACTCTGCTGCATTCCAATACAATCCTCACTCCGCTCCATTCCAATACATTCCTCACTCCGCTCCATTCCAATACAATCCTCACTCCACTCCATTCCAATACAATTCTCACTCCGCTCCATTCCTATACAATCCTCACTCCGCTTCATTCCAATACAATCCTCACTCTGCTCCATTCCAATACAATCCTCACTCCGCTCCATTCCTATACAATCCTCACTCCGCTCCATTCCAATACATTCCTCACTCCGCTCCATTCCAATACAATCCTCACTCCACTCCATTCCAATACAATTCTCACTCCGCTCCATTCCTATACAATCCTCACTCCGCTTCATTCCAATACAATCCTCACTCTGCTCCATTCCAATACAATCCTCACTCCGCTCCATTCCTATACAATCCTCACTCCGCTCCATTCCAATACAATCCTCACTCCGCTCCATTCCTATACAATCCTCACTCCGCTTCATTCCAATACAATCCTCACTCCGCTCCATTCCAATACAATCCTCACTCCGCTCCATTCCAATACAATCCTCACTCCGCTCCATTCCGATACAATCCTCACTCCGCTCCATTCCAATACAATCCTCACTCCGCTCCATTCCAATACAATCCTCACTACGCTCCATTCCCAATACAATCCTCACTCCGCTCAATTCCAATACAATCCTCAATCCGCTCCATCTCAATACAATCCTCACTCCGCTCCATTCCAATACAATCCTCACTCCGCTCCATTCCTATACAATCCTCACTCCGCTTCATTCCAATACAATCCTCACTCCGCTCCATTCCAATACAATCCTCACTCCGCTCCATTTCAATACAATCCTCACTCCGCTCCATTCCGATACAATCCTCACTCCACTCCATTCCAATACAATCCTCACTCCGCTCCATTCCAATAAAATCCTCACTCCGCTCCATTCCCAATACAATCCTCACTCCGCTCCATTCCAATACAATACTCACTCCGCTCCATTCCAATACAATCCTCACTCCGGTCCATTCCGATACAATCTTCTCTCCGCTCCATTCCAATACAATCCTCACTCCGCTCCATTCCGAAACAATCCTCACTCCGCTCCATTCCAATACAATCCTCACTCCGGTCCATTCCGATACAATCTTCTCTCCGCTCCATTCCAATACAATCCTCACTCTGCTCCATTCCAATACAATCTTCACTGCGCTCCATTCCAATACAATCCTCACTCCGCTCCATTCCAATACAATCCTCACTCCGCTCCATTCCAATACAATCCTCACTCCATTCCATTACCAATACAATCCTCACTCCGCTCCATCACAATTCAATCCTCACTCCGCTCCATTCCAATTCAATCCTCAGTCCGCTCCATTCCAATACAATCCTCACTCCGTTCCATCCCAATACAATCCTCACTCCACTCCATTCCAATACAATCCTCACTCCACTCCATTCCAATACAATCTTCACTCCGCTCCAATCCAATACAATCCTCACTCCACTCCATCCCAATTCAATCCTCACTCCTCTCCATTCCAATGCAATCCTAACTCCGCTTCATTCCAATACAATCCTCACTCCTCTCCATTCCAATACAATCCTCACTCCGCTCCATTCCAATACAATCCTCACTCCGCTCCATTCGAATACAATCCTCACTCTGCTCCATTCCAATACAATCCTCACTCGGCTCCATTCCAATACAATCCTCACTCCTCTCCATTGCAATACAATCCTCACTCCGCTCCATTCCAATACAATCCTCACTCCACTCCATTCCAATACAATCCTCACTCCGGTCCATTCCGATACAATCTTCACTCCGCTCCATTCCGATACAATCCTCACTCCGCTCCATTCCAATACAATCCTCACTCCACTCCATTCCAATACAATCCTCAATCCGCTCCATTCCAATACAATCCTCAATCCGCTCCATTCCAATACAATCCTCACTCTGCTCCATTCCAATACAATCCTCACTCCACTCCATTCCAAAACAATCCTCACTCCGCTCCATTCCAATACAATCCTCACTCCGGTCCATTCCAATACAATCCTCAATCCGCTCCATTCCAATACAATCCTCACTCTGCTCCATTCCAATACAATCCTCACTCCACTCCATTCCAAAACAATCCTCACTCCACTCCATTCCAATACAATCCTCACTCTTCTCCATTCCAATACAATCCTCACTCCGGTCCATTCCGATAAAATCCTCACTCCGCTCCATTCCCCATACAATCCTCACTCCGCTCCATTCCAATATAATACTCACTCCGCTCCATTCCAATACAATCCTCACTCCGCTCCATTCTAATATAATCCGCACTCCGCTCCATTCCGATACAAACCTCACTCGACTCCATTCCAATACAATCCTCACTCCGGTCCATTCCAATACAATCCTCACTCCGCTCCATTCCAATACAATCCTCACTCCGCTCCATTCCAATACAATCCTCACTCCATTCCATACCCAATACAATCCTCACTCCGCTCCATCACAATTCAATCCTCACTCCGCTCCATTCCAATTCAATCCTCACTCCGCTCCATTCCAATACAATCCTCACTCCGCTCCATCCCAATACAATACTCACTCCTCTCCATTCCAATGCAGTCTTCACTCCGCTCCATTCCAATACAATCCTCCCTCCTCTCCATTCCAATACAATCCTCACTCCGCTCCATTCCAATACAATCCTCAATCCGCTCCATCCCAGTACAATCCTCACTCCGCTCCATTCCAATACAATCCTCACTCCGCTCCATTCCAATACAATCCTCACTCCGCTCCATCCCAATACAATCCTCATTCCACTCCATTCTCATACAATCCTCACTCCACTCCATTCCAACACAATGCTCACTCCGCTCCATTCCAGCACAATCTCAATCCTCACTCCGCTCCATTCCAATACAATCCTCACTCCTCTCCATTCCAGGACAATCCCAATACTCACTCCACTCCATTCCAACACAATGCTCACTCCGCTCCATTCCAGTACAATCCCAATCCTCACTCCACTCCATTCCAATACAATCCTCAATCCGCTCCATCCCAGTAAAATCCTCACTCCACTCCATTCCAATACAATCCTCACTCCGCTTCATTCCAATACAATCCTCACTCCGCTCCATTCCAATACAATCCTCACTCCGCTCCATTCCAATACAATCCTCACTCCGCTCCATTCCAATACAATCCGCACTCCGCTTCATTCCAATACAATCCTCACTCCGCTCCATTCCAATACAATCCTCACTCCGCTCCATTCCAATACAATCCTCACTCCGCTCCATTCCAATACAATCCTCACTCCGCTCCAATGCCAATACAATCCTCACTCCGCTCCATTCCAATACAATCCTCACTCCGCTCCATTCCAATACAATCCTCACTCCGCTCCATTCCAATACAATCCTCACTCCGCTCCATTCCAATACAATCCTCACTCCGCTCCAATGCCAATACAATCCTCACTCCGCTGCATTCCAAATCAATCCTCACTCCGCTCCATTCCAATACAATCCTCACTCCGCTCCATTCCAATACAATCCTCACTCCATTCCATTACCAATTCAATCCTCACTCCGCTCCATTCCAATACAATCCTCACTCCGCTCCATTCCAATACAATCCTCTCTCCGCTCCATCACAATTCAATCCTCACTCCGCTCCATTCCAATAAAATCCTCACTCCGCTCCATTCCAATACAATCCTCAATCCGCTCCATCTCAATACAATCCTCACTCCGCTCCATTCCAATACAATCCTCACTCCGCTCCATTCCAATACAATCCTCACTCTGCTGCATTCCAATACAATGCTCACTCCGCTCCATTCCAATACAATCATCACTCCGCTCCATTCCAATACAATCCTCACTCCGCTCCATTCCCAATACAATCCTCACTCCGCTCCATTCCCAATACAATCCTCATTCCGCTCCATTCCAATACAATCCTCACTCTGCTGCATTCCAATACAATCCTCACTCCGCTCCATTCCAATACAATCCTCACTCCACTCCATTCCCAGTACAACCCTCACTCTGCTCCATTCCAATACAATCCTCACTCTGCTCCATTCCAATACAATCCTCACTCCACTCCATTCCAAAACAATCCTCACTCCGCTCCATTCCAATACAATCCTCACTCCGCTCCATTCCAATACAATCCTCACTCCGCTCCATTCCAATACAATCCTCACTCCGCTCCATTCCAATACAATCCTCACTCCGCTCCAATGCCAATACAATCCTCACTCCGCTGCATTCCAAATCAATCCTCACTCCGCTCCATTCCAATACAATCCTCACTCCGCTCCATTCCAATACAATCCTCACTCCATTCCATTACCAATTCAATCCTCACTCCGCTCCATTCCAATACAATCCTCACTCCGCTCCATTCCAATACAATCCTCTCTCCGCTCCATCACAATTCAATCCTCACTCCGCTCCATTCCAATAAAATCCTCACTCCGCTCCATTCCAATACAATCCTCAATCCGCTCCATCTCAATACAATCCTCACTCCGCTCCATTCCAATACAATCCTCACTCCGCTCCATTCCAATACAATCCTCACTCTGCTGCATTCCAATACAATGCTCACTCCGCTCCATTCCAATACAATCATCACTCCGCTCCATTCCAATACAATCCTCACTCCGCTCCATTCCCAATACAATCCTCACTCCGCTCCATTCCCAATACAATCCTCATTCCGCTCCATTCCAATACAATCCTCACTCTGCTGCATTCCAATACAATCCTCACTCCGCTCCATTCCAATACAATCCTCACTCCACTCCATTCCCAGTACAACCCTCACTCTGCTCCATTCCAATACAATCCTCACTCTGCTCCATTCCAATACAATCCTCACTCCACTCCATTCCAAAACAATCCTCACTCCGGTCCATTCCAATACAATCCTCACTCTTCTCCATTCCAATACAATCCTCACTCTGCTCGATTCCAATACAATCCTCACTCTGCTCCATTCCAATACAATCCTCACTCCGCTCCATCCCAATACAATCCTCACTCCGTTCCATCCCAATTCAATCCTCACTCCGCTCCATCCCAATACAATCCTCCCTCCTCTCCATTCCAATTCAATCCTCACTCCGCTCCATTCCAATACAATCCTCACTCCGCTCCATCCCAATACAATCCTCACTCCGCCCCATTCCAGTACAATCCTAACTCCGCTCCATTCCAATACAATCCTCACTCCGCTCCATTCCAATAGAATCCTCACCCCGCTCGATACAATCCTCACTCTGCTCCATCCCAATACAATCCTCACTCCACTCCATCCCAATTCAATCCTCACTCCGCTCCATTCCAATACAATCCTCACTCCGTTCCATTACCAATACAATCCTCACTCCGCTCCATCACAATTCAATCCTCATTCCGCTCCATCCCAATACAATCCTCACACCGCTCCATTCCAATACAATCCTCACTCCGCTCCATTCCAACACAATCCTCACTCCGCTCCATTCCAATACAATCCTTACTCCGCTCCATTCCAATACAATCCTCTCTCCGCTCCATTCCAATACAATCCTCACTCCGCACCATCCCAATACAATCCTCACTCCACACCATTCCAATACAATCCTCACTCTGCTCCATTCCGATACAATCCTCACTCCGCTCCATCCCAATACAATGCTCACTCCGCTCCATTCCAATACAATCCTCACTCCGCTCCATTCCGATACAATCCTCACACCGCTCCATTCCAATACAATCCTCACTCCGCTCCATTCCAATACAATCCTCACTCCGCTCCATTCCAATAGAATCCTCACTCCGCTCCATTCCAATACAATCCTCACTCCGCTTCATTCCAATACAATCCTCACTCCGCTCCATCCCAATACAATTCTCACTCCGCTCCATTCCAATACAATCCTCACTCCGCTCCATCCCAACACAATCCTCACTCCGCTCCATTCCAATACAATCCTCACTCCGCTCCATTCCAATACAATCCTCACTCCGCTCCATTTCAATACAATCCTCACTCCGCTCCATTCCAATACAATCCTCACTCCGCTCCATTCCAATACAATCCTCACTCCGCTCCATTCCAATACAATCCTCACTCCGCTCCATCCCAATACAATCCTCACTCTGCCCCATTCCCATACAATCCTCACTCCGCTCCATTCCATTACAATCCTCACTCCGCTCCATTCCAATACAATCCTCACTCCGCTCCATTTCAATACAATCCTCACTCTGCTCCATTCCAATACAATCCTCCCTCCGCTCCATCCCAATACAATCCTCACTCCGCTCCATCCCAATACAATCCTCACTCCGCTCCATTCCAATACAATCCTCACTCCGCTCCATTCCAATACAATCCTCCCTCCGCTCCATCCCAATACCATCCTCACTCCGCTCGATTCCAATACAATCCTCACTCCGCTCCAACCCAATACAATCCTCACTCCTCTCCATCAGATTACAGTCCTCACTCCGCTCCATTCCAATACAATCCTCACTCTGCTCCATTCCAATACAATCCTCACTCCTCTCCATTCCAATACAATCCTCACTCCACTCCATTCCAATACAATCCTCACTCCGCTCCATTCCAATACAATCCTCACTCCGCTCCATCCCAATACAATCCTCACTCTGCTCCATTCCAATACAATCCTCAGTCCGCTCCATTCCAATACAATTCTCACTCTGCTCCATTCCAATACAATCCTCACTCCTCTCCATTCCGATACAATCCTCACTCCGCTCCATTCCAATACAATCCTCACTCCGCTCCATCCCAATACAATCCTCACTCCGCTCCATTCCAATACAATCCTCACTCCGCTCCATTCCAATACAATCCTCACTCCGCTCCATCCCAATACAATCCTCACTCCGCTCCATTCCAATACAATCCTCACTCCGCTCCAACCCAATACAATCCTCAGTCCTCTCCATCAGATTACAGTCCTCACTCTGCTCCATTCCAATACAATCCTCACTCTGCTCCATTCCAATACAACCCTCACTCCTCTCCATTCCAATACAATCCTCACTCCACTCCATTCCAATGCAATCCTCACTCCGCTCCATTCCAATACAATCCTCAGTCCGCTCCATTCCAATACAATCCTCACTCTGCTCCATTCCAATACAATCCTCACTCCTCTCCATTCCGATACAATCCTCACTCCGCTCCATTCCAATACAATCCTCTCTCCGCTCCATTCCGATACAATCCTCACTCCGCTCCATTCCAATACGATCCTCACTCCGCTCCATTCCAATACAATCCTCACTCCGCTCCATTCCAATACAATCCTCACTCTGCTCCATTCCAATACAATCCTCACTCCTCTCCATTCCAATACAATCCTCACTCCACTCCATTCCAATACAATCCTCACTCCGCTCCATTCCTATACAATCCTCACTCCACTTCATTCCAATACAGTCCTCACTCCGCTCCATTCCAATACAATCCTCACTCCGCTCCATCCCAATACAATCCTCACTCCGCTCCATTCCAATACAATCCTCACTCTGCTCCATTCCAATACAATCCTCACTCCGCTCCATCCCAATACAATCCTCACTCCACTCCATCCCAATTCAATCCTCACTCCGCTCCATTCCAATACAATCCTCACTCCGCTCCATTCCAATACAATCCTCACTCCGCTCCATTCCAATACAATCCTCACTCCGCTCCATTCCAATACAATCCTCACTCCGCTCGATTTCAATACAATCCTCACTCTGCTCCATTCCAATACAATCCTCACTCTGCTCCATTCCAATACAATCCTCACTCCACTCCATCCCAATACAATCCTCACTCCACTCCATCCCAATTCAATCCTCACTCCGCTCCATTCCAATACAATCTTCACTCCGCTCCATTCCAATACAATCCTCACTCCGCTCCATCCCAATAAAATCCTCACTCCTCTCCATTCCAATACAATCTTCACTCCGCTCCATTCCAATACAATCCTCACTCCGCTCCATCCCAATTCAATCCTCACTCCGCACCATTCCAATACAATCCTCACTCCGCTCCATCCCAATACAATCCTCACTCCTCTCCATTCCAATACAATCTTCACTCCGCTCCATTCCAATACAATCCTCACTCCGCTCCATCCCAATTCAATCCTCACTCCGCACCATTCCAATACAATCCTCACTCCGCTCCATCCCAATACAATCCTCACTCCACTCCATCCCAATTCAATCCTCACTCCGCTCCATTCCAATACAATCCTCACTCCGCTCCATTCCAATACAATCCTCACTCCGCTCCATTCCAATTCAATCCTCACTCCGCTCCATTCCAATACAATCCTCACTCCGCTCGATTTCAATACAATCCTCACTCTGCTCCATTCCAATACAATCCTCACTCTGCTCCATTCCAATACAATCCTCACTCCACTCCATCCCAATACAATCCTCACTCCACTCCATCCCAATTCAATCCTCACTCCGCTCCATTCCAATACAATCTTCACTCCGCTCCATTCCAATACAATCCTCACTCCGCTCCATCCCAATAAAATCCTCACTCCTCTCCATTCCAATACAATCTTCACTCCGCTCCATTCCAATACAATCCTCACTCCGCTCCATCCCAATTCAATCCTCACTCCGCACCATTCCAATACAATCCTCACTCCGCTCCATCCCAATACAATCCTCACTCCTCTCCATTCCAAAACAATCCTCACTCCGCTGCATCCCAATACAATCCTCACTCCTCTCCATTCCAATACAATCCTCACTCCTCTCCATTCCAATAAAATCCTCACTCCACTCCATTCCAATACAATCCTCACTCCACTCCATCCCAATACAATCCTCACTCTGCTGCATTCCAATACAATGCTCACTCCGCTCCATTCCAATACAATCATCACTCCGCTCCATTCCAATACTATCCTCACTCCGCTCCATTCCGAATACAATCCTCACTCTGCTCCATTCCAATACAATCCTCACTCCGCTCCATTCCCAGTACAATCCTCACTCTGCTCCATTCCAATACAATCCTCACTCCGCTCCATTCCAATACAATCCTCACTCTTCTCCATTCCAATACAATCCTCATTCCGCTCCATTCCAATACAATCCTCACTCAGCTCCATTCCAATACAATCCTCATTCCGCTCCATTCCAATACAATCCTCACTCTGCTGCATTCCAATACAATCCTCACTCCGCTCCATTCCAATACAATCCTCACTCCGCTCCATTCCAATACAATCCTCATTCCGCTCCATTCCAATACAATCCTCACTCAGCTCCATTCCAATACAATCCTCACTCAGCTCCATTCCAATACAATCCTCACTCCGCTCCATTCCCAGTACAATCCTCACTCTGCTCCATTCCAATACAATCCTCACTCTGCTCCATTCCAATACAATCCTCACTCCTCTCCATTCCAATACAATCCTCACTCCACTCCATTCCAATACAATCCTCACTCCACTCCATCCCAATACAATCCTCACTCTGCTGCATTCCAATACAATGCTCACTCCGCTCCATTCCAATACAATCATCACTCCGCTCCATTCCAATACAATCCTCACTCCGCTCCATTCCCAATATAATCCTCACTCTGCTCCATTCCAATACAATCCTCACTCCGCTCCATTCCAATACAATCCTCACTCTGCTCCATTCCCAATATAATCCTCACTCTGCTCCATTCCAATACAATCCTCACTCTGCTCCATTCCAATACAATCCTCACTCCGGTCCATTCCAATACAATCCTCACTCTTCTCCATTCCAATACAATCCTCATTCCGCTCCATTCCAATACAATCCTCACTCAGCTCCATTCCAATACAATACTCATTCCGCTCCATTCCAATACAATCCTCACTCTGCTGCATTCCAATACAATGCTCACTCCGCTCCATTCCAATACAATCATCACTCCGCTCCATTCCAATACAATCCTCACTCCGCTCCATTCCCAATACAATCCTCACTCCGCTCCATTCCCAATACAATCCTCACTCTGCTCCATTCCAATACAATCCTCACTCAGCTCCATTCCAATACAATCCTCATTCTGCTCCATTCCAATACAATCCTCACTCTGCTGCATTCCAATACAATGCTCACTCCGCTCCATTCCAATACAATCATCACTCCGCTCCATTCCAATACAATCCTCACTCCACTCCATTCCCAGTACAACCCTCACTCTGCTCCATTCCAATACAATCCTCACTCTGCTCCATTCCAATACAATCCTCACTTCACTCCATTCCAAAACAATCCTCACTCCGGTCCATTCCAATACAATCCTCACTCTTCTCCATTCCAATACAATCCTCATTCCGCTCCATTCCAATACAATCCTCACTCAGCTCCATTCCAATACAATCCTCACTCAGCTCTATTCCAATACAATCCTCACTCCCCTCCATTCCAACAAAATCCTCACTCCGCTCCATTCCAATACAATCCTCCCTCCTCTCCATTCCAATACAATCCTCACTCCGCTCCATTCCAATACAATCCTCAATCCGCTCCATCCCAGTACAATCCTCACTCCGCTCCATTCCAATACAATCCTCACTCCGCTCCATTCCAATACAATCCTCACTCCGCTCCATCCCAATACAATCCTCACTCCACTCCATTCTCATACAATCCTCACTCCACTCCATTCCAACACAATGCTCACTCCGCTCCATTCCAGTACAATCTCAATCCTCACTCCGCTCCATTCCAATACAATCCTCACTCCTCTCCATTCCAGGACAATCCCAATACTCACTCCACTCCATTCCAACACAATGCTCACTCCGCTCCATTCCAGTACAATCCCAATCCTCACTCCACTCCATTCCAATACAATCCTCAATCCGCTCCATCCCAGTACAATCCTCACTCCACTCCATTCCAATACAATCCTCACTCCGCTTCATTCCAATACAATCCTCACTCCGCTCCATTCCAATACAATCCTCACTCCGCTCCATTCCAATACAATCCTCACTCCGCTCCATTCCAATACAATCCGCACTCCGCTTCATTCCAATACAATCCTCACTCCGCTCCATTCCAATACAATCCTCACTCCGCTCCATTCCAATACAATCCTCACTCCGCTCCATTCCAATACAATCCTCACTCCGCTCCAATGCCAATACAATCCTCACTCCGCTCCATTCCAATACAATCCTCACTCCGCTCCATTCCAATACAATCCTCACTCCGCTCCATTCCAATACAATCCTCACTCCGCTCCATTCCAATACAATCCTCACTCCGCTCCAATGCCAATACAATCCTCACTCCGCTGCATTCCAAATCAATCCTCACTCCGCTCCATTCCAATACAATCCTCACTCCGCTCCAATGCCAATACAATCCTCACTCCGCTGCATTCCAATTCAATCCTCACTCCGCTCCATTCCAATACAATCCTCACTCTGCTCCATTCCAATACAATCCTCACTCCGCTCCATTCCAATACAATCCTCACTCCACTCCATTCCAATACAATCCTCACTCCGCTCCATTCCAATACAATCCTCACTCCATTCCATTATCAATTCAATCCTCACTCCGCTCCATTCCAATACAATCCTCACTCCGCTCCATTCCAATACAATCCTCTCTCCGCTCCATCACAATTCAATCCTCACTCCGCTCCATTCCAATAAAATCCTCACTCCGCTCCATTCCAATACAATCCTCAATCCGCTCCATCTCAATACAATCCTCACTCCGCTCCATTCCAATACAATCCTCACTCCGCTCCATTCCAATACAATCCTCACTCTGCTGCATTCCAATACAATGCTCACTCCGCTCCATTCCAATACAATCATCACTCCGCTCCATTCCAATACAATCCTCACTCCGCTCCATTCCCAATACAATCCTCACTCCGCTCCATTCCCAATACAATCCTCACTCTGCTCCATTCCAATACAATCCTCACTCAGCTCCATTCCAATACAATCCTCATTCCGCTCCATTCCAATACAATCCTCACTCTGCTGCATTCCAATACAATGCTCACTCCGCTCCATTCCAATACAATCATCACTCCGCTCCATTCCAATACAATCCTCACTCCACTCCATTCCCAGTACAACCCTCACTCTGCTCCATTCCAATACAATCCTCACTCTGCTCCATTCCAATACAATCCTCACTCTGCTCCATTCCAATACAATCCTCACTCCACTCCATTCCAAAACAATCCTCACTCTTCTCCATTCCAATACAATCCTCATTCCGCTCCATTCCAATACAATCCTCACTCAGCTCTATTCCAATACAATCCTCACTCCCCTCCATTCCAACAAAATCCTCACTCCGCTCCATTCCAATACAATCCTCCCTCCTCTCCATTCCAATACAATCCTCACTCCGCTCCATTCCAATACAATACTCAATCCGCTCCATCCCAGTACAATCCTCACTCCGCTCCATTCCAATACAATCCTCACTCCGCTCCATTCCAATACAATCCTCACTCCGCTCCATCCCAATACAATCCTCACTCCACTCCATTCTCATACAATCCTCACTCCACTCCATTCCAACACAATGCTCACTCCGCTCCATTCCAGTACAATCCCAATCCTCACTCCGCTCCATTCCAATACAATCCTCACTCCGCTCCATCCCAATACAATCCTCACTCCACTCCATTCTCATACAATCCTCACTCCACTCCATTCCAACACAATGCTCACTCCGCTCCATTCCAGTACAATCCCAATCCTCACTCCGCTCCATCCCAATACAATCCTCACTCCACTCCATTCTCATACAATCCTCACTCCACTCCATTCCAACACAATGCTCACTCCTCTCCATTCCAGGACAATCCCAATACTCACTCCACTCCATTCCAACACAATGCTCACTCCGCTCCATTCCAGTACAATCCCAATCCTCACTCCACTCCATTCCAATACAATCCTCAATCCACTCCATCCCAGTACAATCCTCACTCCACTCCATTCCAATACAATCCTCACTCCGCTTCATTCCAATACAATCCTCACTCCGCTCCATTCCAATAAAATCCTCACTCCGCTCCATTCCAATACAATCCTCACTCCGCTCCATTCCAATACAATCCGCACTCCGCTTCATTCCAATACAATCCTCACTCCGCTCCATTCCAATACAATCCTCACTCCGCTCCATTCCAATACAATCCTCACTCCGCTCCATTCCAATACAATCCTCACTCCGCTCCAATGCCAATACAATCCTCACTCCGCTCCATTGCAATACAATCCTCACTCCGCTCCATTCCAATACAATCCTCACTCCGCTCCATTCCAATACAATCCTCACTCCGCTCCATTCCAATACAATCCTCACTCCGCTCCAATGCCAATACAATCCTCACTCCGCTGCATTCCAAATCAATCCTCACTCCGCTCCATTCCAATACAATCCTCACTCCGCTCCATTCCTATACAATCCTCACTCCGCTCCATTCCAATACAATCCTCACTCCACTCCATTCCAATACAATCCTCACTCCGCTCCATTCCAATACAATCCTCACTCCATTCCATTACCAATTCAATCCTCACTCCGCTCCATTCCAATACAATCCTCACTCCGCTCCATTCCAATACAATCCTCTCTCCGCTCCATCACAATTCAATCCTCACTCCGCTCCATTCCAATAAAATCCTCACTCCGCTCCATTCCAATACAAACCTCAATCCGCTCCATCTCAATACAATCCTCACTCCGCTCCATTCCAATACAATCCTCACTCCGCTCCATTCCAATACAATCCTCACTCCGCTCCATTCCAATACAATCCTCACTTTACTCCATTCCAATACAATCCTCACTCCGCTCCATTCCAATACAATCCTCACTACGCTCCATCCCATTACAATCCTCACTCCTCTCCATTCCAATACAATCCTCACTCCGCTCCATTCCAATACAATCCTCACTCCTCTCCATTCCAATGCAATCTTCACTCCGCTCAATTCCAATACAATCCTCACTCCGCTCCATTCCAATACAATCCTCACTCCGCTCCATCCCAATTCAATCCTCACTCGGCTCCATTCCTATACAATCCTCACTCCACTCCATTCCAATACAATCCTCACTCCATTCCAATACAATCCTCACTCTGGTCCATTCCAATACAATCCTCACTCCGCTCCATCCCAATACAATCCTCACTCCGCTCCATTCCAATACAATCCTCACTCTGCTCCATTCCAATGCAATCCTCACTCCGCTCCATCCCAATACAATCCTCACTCCACTCCATCCCAATTCAATCCTCACTCCTCTAAATTCCAATACAATCCTCACTCCGCTCGATTCCAATACAATCCTCACTCTGCTCCATTCCAATACAATCCTCACTCCGCTCCATCCCAATACAATCCTCACTCCGCTCCATCCCAATTCAATCCTCAGTCCGCTCCATCCCAATACAATCCTCCCTCCTCTCCATTCCAATTCAATCCTCACTCCGCTCCATTCCAATACAATCCTCACTCCGCTCCATTCCAATACAATCCTCACTCCGCTCCATCCCAATACAATCCTCACTCCGCCCCATTCCAGTACAATCCTAACTCCGCTCCATTCCAATACAATCCTCACTCCGCTCCATTCCAATACAATCCTCACTCCGCTCGATTCCAATACAATCCTCACTCTGCTCCATTCCAATACAATCCTCACTCCGCTCCATCCGAATACAATCCTCACTCCTCTCCATTCCAATACAATCCTCACTCCGCCCCATTCCAATACAATCCTCACTCCGCTCCATTCCAATACAATCCTCACTCCGTTCCATTACCAATACAATCCTCACTCCGCTCCATCACAATTCAATCCTCACTCCGCTCCATCCCAATACAATCCTCACACCGCTCCATTCCAATACAATCCTCACTCCGCTCCATTCCAATACAATCCTCACTCCGCTCCATTCCAATACAATCCTCACTCCGCTCCATTCCAACACAATCCTCACTCCGCTCCATTCCAATACAATCCTCACTCCGCACCATCCCAATACAATCCTCACTCCACACCATTCCAATACAATCCTCACTCCACTCCATTCCAACACAATGCTCACTCCGCTCCATTCCAGTACAATCCCAATCCTCACTCCGCTCCATTCCAATACAATCCTCACTCCTCTCCATTCCAGGACAATCCCAATACTCACTCCACTCCATTCCAACACAATGCTCACTCTACTCCATTCCAGTACAATCCCAATCCTCACTCCACTCCATTCCAATACAATCCTCAATCCGCTCCATCCCAGTACAATCCTCACTCCACTCCATTCCAATACAATCCTCACTCCGCTTCATTCCAATACAATCCTCACTCCGCTCCATTCCAATACAATCCTCACTCCGCTCCATTCCAATACAATCCTCACTCCGCTCCATTCCAATACAATCCGCACTCCGCTTCATTCCAATACAATCCTCACTCCGCTCCATTCCAATACAATCCTCACTCCGCTCCATCCCAATACAATCCTCACTCCACACCATTCCAATACAATCCTCACTCCACTCCATTCCAACACAATGCTCACTCCGCTCCATTCCAGTACAATCCCAATCCTCACTCCGCTCCATTCCAACACAATCCTCACTCCGCTCCATTCCAATACAATCCTCACTCCGCACCATCCCAATACAATCCTCACTCCACACCATTCCAATACAATCCTCACTCCACTCCATTCCAATACAATCCTCACTCCGCTCCATTCCAATACAATCCTCACTCCATTCCATTACCAATTCAATCCTCACTCCGCTCCATTCCAATACAATCCTCACTCCGCTCCATTCCAATACAATCCTCTCTCCGCTCCATCACAATTCAATCCTCACTCCGCTCCATTCCAATAAAATCCTCACTCCTCTCCATTCCAATACAATCCTCAATCCGCTCCATCTCAATACAATCCTCACTCCGCTCCATTCCAATACAATCCTCACTCCGCTCCATTCCAATACAATCCTCACTCCGCTCCATTCCAATACAATCCTCACTTTACTCCATTCCAATACAATCCTCACTCCGCTCCATTCCAATACAATCCTCACTACGCTCCATCCCATTACAATCCTCACTCCTCTCCATTCCAATACAATCCTCACTCCGCTCCATTCCAATACAATCCTCACTCCTCTCCATTCCGATACAATCCTCACTCCGCTCCATTCCAATGCAATCTTCACTCCGCTCAATTCCAATACAATCCTCACTCCGCTCCATTCCAATACAATCCTCACTCCGCTCCATCCCAATTCAATCCTCACTCGGCTCCATTCCTATACAATCCTCACTCCACTCCATTCGAATACAATCCTCACTCCATTCCAATACAATCCTCACTCTGGTCCATTCCAATACAATCCTCACTCCGCTCCATCCCAATACAATCCTCACTCCGCTCCATTCCAATACAATCCTCACTCTGCTCCATTCCAATGCAATCCTCACTCCGCTCCATCCCAATACAATCCTCACTCCACTCCATCCCAATTCAATCCTCACTCCTCTAAATTCCAATACAATCCTCACTCCGCTCGATTCCAATACAATCCTCACTCTGCTCCATTCCAATACAATCCTCACTCCGCTCCATCCCAATACAATCCTCACTCCGCTCCATCCCAATTCAATCCTCACTCCGCTCCATCCCAATACAATCCTCCCTCCTCTCCATTCCAATTCAATCCTCACTCCGCTCCATTCCAATACAATCCTCACTCCGCTCCATTCCAATACAATCCTCACTCCGCTCCATCCCAATACAATCCTCACTCCGCCCCATTCCAGTACAATCCTAACTCCGCTCCATTCCAATACAATCCTCACTCCGCTCCATTCCAATACAATCCTCACTCCGCTCGATTCCAATACAATCCTCACTCTGCTCCATTCCAATACAATCCTCACTCCGCTCCATCCGAATACAATCCTCACTCCTCTCCATTCCAATACAATCCTCACTCCGCCCCATTCCAATACAATCCTCACTCCGCTCCATTCCAATACAATCCTCACTCCGTTCCATTACCAATACAATCCTCACTCCGCTCCATCACAATTCAATCCTCACTCCGCTCCATCCCAATACAATCCTCACTCCGCTCCATTCCAATACAATCCTCACTCCGCTCCATTCCAATACAATCCTCACTCCGCTCCATTCCAACACAATCCTCACTCCGCTCCATTCCAATACAATCCTCACTCCGCACCATCCCAATACAATCCTTACTCCACACCATTCCAATACAATCCTCACTCCACTCCATTCCAACACAATGCTCACTCCGCTCCATTCCAGTACAATCCCAATCCTCACTCCGCTCCATTCCAATACAATCCTCACTCCTCTCCATTCCAGGACAATCCCAATACTCACTCCACTCCATTCCAACACAATGCTCACTCTACTCCATTCCAGTACAATCCCAATCCTCACTCCACTCCATTCCAATACAATCCTCAATCCGCTCCATCCCAGTACAATCCTCACTCCACTCCATTCCAATACAATCCTCACTCCGCTTCATTCCAATACAATCCTCACTCCGCTCCATTCCAATACAATCCTCACTCCGCTCCATTCCAATACAATCCTCACTCCGCTCCATTCCAATACAATCCGCACTCCGCTTCATTCCAATACAATCCTCACTCCGCTCCATTCCAATACAATCCTCACTCCGCTCCATTCCAATACAATCCTCACTCCGCTCCATTCCAATACAATCCTCACTCCGCTCCAATGCCAATACAATCCTCACTCCGCTCCATTCCAATACAATCCTCACTCCGCTCCATTCCAATACAGTCCTCACTCCGCTCCATTCCAATACAATCCTCACTCAGCTCCATTCCAATACAATCCTCATTCCGCTCCGTTCCAATACAATCCTCACTCTGCTGCATTCCAATACAATGCTCACTCCGCTCCATTCCAATACAATCATCACTCCGCTCCATTCCAATACAATCCTCACTCCACTCCATTCCCAGTACAACCCTCACTCTGCTCCATTCCAATACAATCCTCACTCTGCTCCATTCCAATACAATCCTCACTCCACTCCATTCCAAAACAATCCTCACTCCGGTCCATTCCAATACAATCCTCACTCTTCTCCATTCCAATACAATCCTCATTCCGCTCCATTCCAATACAATCCTCACTCAGCTCCATTCCAATACAATCCTCACTCAGCTCTATTCCAATACAATCCTCACTCCCCTCCATTCCAACAAAATCCTCACTCCGCTCCATTCCAATACAATCCTCCCTCCTCTCCATTCCAATACAATCCTCACTCCGCTCCATTCCAATACAATACTCAATCCGCTCCATCCCAGTACAATCCTCACTCCGCTCCATTCCAATACAATCCTCACTCCGCTCCATTCCAATACAATCCTCACTCCGCTCCATCCCAATACAATCCTCACTCCACTCCATTCTCATACAATCCTCACTCCACTCCATTCCAACACAATGCTCACTCCGCTCCATTCCAGTACAATCCCAATCCTCACTCCGCTCCATTCCAATACAATCCTCACTCCTCTCCATTCCAGGACAATCCCAATACTCACTCCACTCCATTCCAACACAATGCTCACTCCGCTCCATTCCAGTACAATCCCAATCCTCACTCCACTCCATTCCAATACAATCCTCAATCCGCTCCATCCCAGTACAATCCTCACTCCACTCCATTCCAATACAATCCTCACTCCGCTTCATTCCAATACAATCCTCACTCCGCTCCATTCCAATAAAATCCTCACTCCGCTCCATTCCAATACAATCCTCACTCCGCTCCATTCCAATACAATCCGCACTCCGCTTCATTCCAATACAATCCTCACTCCGCTCCATTCCAATACAATCCTCACTCCGCTCCATTCCAATACAATCCTCACTCCGCTCCATTCCAATACAATCCTCACTCCGCTCCATTCCAATACAATCCTCACTCCGCTCCATTCCAATACAATCCTCACTCCGCTCCATTCCAATACAATCCGCACTCCGCTTCATTCCAATACAATCCTCACTCCGCTCCATTCCAATACAATCCTCACTCCGCTCCATTCCAATACAATCCTCACTCCGCTCCATTCCAATACAATCCTCACTCCGCTCCATTCCAATACAATCCTCACTCCGCTCCAATGCCAATACAATCCTCACTCCGCTCCATTCCAATACAATCCTCACTCCGCTCCATTCCAATACAATCCTCACTCCGCTCCATTCCAATACAATCCTCACTCCGCTCCATTCCAATACAATCCTCACTCCGCTCCAATGCCAATACAATCCTCACTCCGCTGCATTCCAAATCAATCCTCACTCCGCTCCATTCCAATACAATCCTCACTCTGCTCCATTCCAATACAATCCTCACTCCGCTCCATTCCAATACAATCCTCACTCCACTCCATTCCAATACAATCCTCACTCCGCTCCATTCCAATACAATCCTCACTCCATTCCATGACCAATTCAATCCTCACTCCGCTCCATTCCAATACAATCCTCACTCCGCTCCATTCCAATACAATCCTCAATCCGCTCCATCTCAATACAATCCTCACTCCGCTCCATTCCAATACAATCCTCACTCCGCTCCATTCCAATACAATCCTCACTCCGCTCCATTCCAATACAATCCTCACTTTACTCCATTCCAATACAATCCTCACTCCGCTCCATTCCAATACAATCCTCACTACGCTCCATCCCATTACAATCCTCACTCCTCTCCATTCCAATACAATCCTCACTCCGCTCCATTCCAATACAATCCTCACTCCTCTCCATTCCAATGCAATCTTCACTCCGCTCAATTCCAATACAATCCTCACTCCGCTCCATTCCAATACAATCCTCACTCCGCTCCATCCCAATTCAATCCTCACTCAGCTCCATTCCTATACAATCCTCACTCCACTCCATTCGAATACAATCCTCACTCCATTCCAATACAATCCTCACTCTGGTCCATTCCAATACAATCCTCACTCCGCTCCATCCCAATACAATCCTCACTCCGCTCCATTCCAATACAATCCTCACTCTGCTCCATTCCAATGCAATCCTCACTCCGCTCCATCCCAATACAATCCTCACTCCACTCCATCCCAATTCAATCCTCACTCCTCTAAATTCCAATACAATCCTCACTCCGCTCGATTCCAATACAATCCTCACTCTGCTCCATTCCAATACAATCCTCACTCCGCTCCATCCCAATACAATCCTCACTCCGCTCCATCCCAATTCAATCCTCACTCCGCTCCATCCCAATACAATCCTCCCTCCTCTCCATTCCAATTCAATCCTCACTCCGCTCCATTCCAATACAATCCTCACTCCGCTCCATTCCAATACAATCCTCACTCCGCTCCATCCCAATACAATCCTCACTCCGCCCCATTCCAGTACAATCCTAACTCCGCTCCATTCCAATACAATCCTCACTCCGCTCCATTCCAATACAATCCTCACTCCGCTCGATTCCAATACAATCCTCACTCTGCTCCATTCCAATACAATCCTCACTCCGCTCCATCCGAATACAATCCTCACTCCTCTCCATTCCAATACAATCCTCACTCCGCCCCATTCCAATACAATCCTCACTCCGCTCCATTCCAATACAATCCTCACTCCGTTCCATTACCAATACAATCCTCACTCCGCTCCATCACAATTCAATCCTCACTCCGCTCCATCCCAATACAATCCTCACACCGCTCCATTCCAATACAATCCTCACTCCGCTCCATTCCAATACAATCCTCACTCCGCTCCATTCCAATACAATCCTCACTCCGCTCCATTCCAACACAATCCTCACTCCGCTCCATTCCAATACAATCCTCACTCCGCACCATCCCAATACAATCCTCACTCCACACCATTCCAATACAATCCTCACTCCACTCCATTCCAACACAATGCTCACTCCGCTCCATTCCAGTACAATCCCAATCCTCACTCCGCTCCATTCCAATACAATCCTCACTCCTCTCCATTCCAGGACAATCCCAATACTCACTCCACTCCATTCCAACACAATGCTCACTCTACTCCATTCCAGTACAATCCCAATCCTCACTCCACTCCATTCCAATACAATCCTCAATCCGCTCCATCCCAGTACAATCCTCACTCCACTCCATTCCAATACAATCCTCACTCCGCTTCATTCCAATACAATCCTCACTCCGCTCCATTCCAATACAATCCTCACTCCGCTCCATTCCAATACAATCCTCACTCCGCTCCATTCCAATACAATCCGCACTCCGCTTCATTCCAATACAATCCTCACTCCGCTCCATTCCAATACAATCCTCACTCCGCTCCATTCCAATACAATCCTCACTCCGCTCCATTCCAATACAATCCTCACTCCGCTCCAATGCCAATACAATCCTCACTCCGCTCCATTCCAATACAATCCTCACTCCGCTCCATTCCAATACAATCCTCACTCCGCTCCATTCCAATACAATCCTCACTCCACTCCATTCCAATACAATCCTCACTCCGCTCCAATGCCAATACAATCCTCACTCCGCTGCATTCCAAATCAATCCTCACTCCGCTCCATTCCAATACAATCCTCACTCTGCTCCATTCCAATACAATCCTCACTCCGCTCCATTCCAATACAATCCTCACTCCACGCCATTCCAATACAATCCTCACTCCGCTCCATTCCAATACAATCCTCACTCCATTCCATTACCAATACAATCCTCACTCCACTCCATTCCAATTTAATCCTCACTCCGCTCCATTCCAATACAATCCTCTCTCCGCTCCATCACAATTCAATCCTCACTCCGCTCCATTCCAATAAAATCCTCACTCCGCTCCATTCCAATACAATCCTCAATCCGCTCCATCTCAATACAATCCTCACTCCGCTCCAATCCCAATACAATCCTCACTCTGCTGCATTCCAATACAATCCTCACTCCGCTCCATTCCAATACAATCCTCACTCCGCTCCATCCCAATACAATCCTCACTCCGCTCCATTCCAATACAATCCTCACTCCGCTCCATTCCAATACAATCCTCACTCCGCTCCATTCCAATACAATCCTCACTCCGCTCCATTCCAATACAATCCTCACTTTACTCCATTCCAATACAATCCTCACTCTGCTCCATTCCAATACAATCCTCACTACGCTCCATCCCATTACAATCCTCACTCCTCTCCATTCCAATACAATCCTCACTCCGCTCCATTCCAATACAATCCTCACTCCTCTCCATTCCAATGCAATCTTCACTCCGATCAATTCCAATACAATCCTCACTCCGCTCCATTCCAATACAATCCTCACTCCGCTCCATCCCAATTCAATCCTCACTCTGCTCCATTCCTATACAATCCTCACTCCACTCCATTCGAATACAATCCTCACTCCATTCCAATACAATCCTCACTCTGGTCCATTCCAATACAATCCTCACTCCGCTCCATCCCAATACAATCCTCACTCCGCTCCATTCCAATACAATCCTCCTTCTGCTCCATTCCAATGCAATCCTCACTCCGCTCCATCCCAATACAATCCTCACTCCACTCCATCCCAATTCAATCCTCACTCCTCTAAATTCCAATACAATCCTCACTCCGCTCGATTCCAATACAATCCTCACTCTGCTCCATTCCAATACAATCCTCACTCCGCTCCATCCCAATACAATCCTCACTCCGCTCCATCCCAATTCAATCCTCACTCCGCTCCATCCCAATACAATCCTCCCTCCTCTCCATTCCAATTCAATCCTCACTCCGCTCCATTCCAATACAATCCTCACTCCGCTCCATTCCAATACAATCCTCACTCCGCTCCATCCCAATACAATCCTCCCTCCTCTCCATTCCAATTCAATCCTCACTCCACTCCATTCCAATTTAATCCTCACTCCGCTCCATTCCAATACAATCCTCTCTCCGCTCCATCACAATTCAATCCTCACTCCGCTCCATTCCAATAATATCCTCACTCCGCTCCATTCCAATACAATCCTCAATCCGCTCCATCTCAATACAATCCTCACTCCGCTCCAATCCCAATACAATCCTCACTCTGCTGCATTCCAATACAATCCTCACTCCGCTCCATTCCAATACAATCCTCACTCCGCTCCATCCCAATACAATCCTCACTCCGCTCCATTCCAATACAATCCTCACTCCGCTCCATTCCAATACAATCCTCACTCCGCTCCATTCCAATACAATCCTCACTCCGCTCCATTCCAATACAATCCTCACTTTACTCCATTCCAATACAATCCTCACTCCGCTCCATTCCAATACAATCCTCACTACGCTCCATCCCATTACAATCCTCACTCCTCTCCATTCCAATACAATCCTCACTCCGCTCCATTCCAATACAATCCTCACTCCTCTCCATTCCAATGCAATCTTCACTCCGATCAATTCCAATACAATCCTCACTCCGCTCCATTCCAATACAATCCTCACTCCGCTCCATCCCAATTCAATCCTCACTCTGCTCCATTCCTATACAATCCTCACTCCACTCCATTCGAATACAATCCTCACTCCATTCCAATACAATCCTCACTCTGGTCCATTCCAATACAATCCTCACTCCGCTCCATCCCAATACAATCCTCACTCCGCTCCATTCCAATACAATCCTCCTTCTGCTCCATTCCAATGCAATCCTCACTCCGCTCCATCCCAATACAATCCTCACTCCACTCCATCCCAATTCAATCCTCACTCCTCTAAATTCCAATACAATCCTCACTCCGCTCGATTCCAATACAATCCTCACTCTGCTCCATTCCAATACAATCCTCACTCCGCTCCATCCCAATACAATCCTCACTCCGCTCCATCCCAATTCAATCCTCACTCCGCTCCATCCCAATACAATCCTCCCTCCTCTCCATTCCAATTCAATCCTCACTCCGCTCCATTCCAGTACAATCCTAACTCCGCTCCATTCCAATGCAATCGTCACTCCGCCCCATTCCAATACAATCCTCACTCCGCTCGATTCCAATACAATCCTCACTCTGCTCCATTCCAATACAATCCTCACTCCGCTCCATCCGAATACAATCCTCACTCCTCTCCATTCCAATACAATCCTCACTCCGCCCCATTCCAATACAATCCTCACTCCGCTCCATTCCAATACAATCCTCACTCCGTTCCATTACCAATACAATCCTCACTCCGCTCCATCACAATTCAATCCTCACTCCGCTCCATCCCAATACAATCCTCACACCGCTCCATTCCAATACAATCCTCACTCCGCTCCATTCCAATACAATCCTCACTCCGCTCCATTCCAATACAATCCTCACTCCGCTCCATTCCAACACAATCCTCACTCCGCTCCATTCCAATACAATCCTTACTCCGCTCCATTCCAATACAATCCTCACTCCACTCCATTCCAATACAATCCTCACTCCGCACCATCCCAATACAATCCTCACTCCACACCATTCCAATACAATCCTCACTCCGCACCATCCCAATACAATCCTCACTCCACTCCATTCCAATACAATCCTCACTTTGGTCCATTCCAATACAATCCTCACTCCGCTCCATCCCAATACAATCCTCACTCTGCTCCATTCCAATACAATCCTCACTCTGCTCCATTCCAATACAATCCTCACTCCACTCCATCCCAATTCAATCCTCACTCCGCTCCATTCCAATACAATCCTCACTCCGCTCGATTCCAATACAATCCTCAATCCGCTCCATTCCAATACAATCCTCACTCCACTCCATCCCAATTCAATCCTCACTCCGCTCCATTCCAATACAATCCTCACTCCGCTCCATTCCAATACAATCCTCACTCCGCTCCATTCCAATACAATCCTCACTCCGCTCCATTCCAATACAATCCTCACTCCATTCCATTCCAATACAATCCTCACTTCGCTCCATTCCAATACAATCCTCACTCCGCTCCATCCCAATACAATCCTCACTCCGCTCCATTCCAATACAATCCTCACTCCGCTCCATTCCAATACAATCCTCACTCCGCTCCATTCCAATACAATCCTCACTCCGCTCCATTCCAATACAATCCTCACTCCGCTCCATCCCAATACAATCCTCACTCTGCTCCATTCCAATATAATCCTCACTCCGCTCCATTCCAATACAATCCTCACTACGCTCCATCCCAATACAATCCTCACTCCACTCCATTCCAATACAATCCTCACTCCGCTCCATTCCAATACAACCCTCACTCCGCTCCATCCCAATACAATCCTCACTCCGCTCCATCCCAATACAATCCTCACTCCGCTCCATTCCAATACAATCCTCACTCCGCTCCATTCCAATACAATCCTCACTCCATTCCATTCCAATACAATCCTCACTCCGCTCCATTCCAATACAATCCTCACTCCGCTCCATTCCAATACAATCCTCACTCCGCTCCATCCCAATACAATCCTCACTCCGCTCCATTCCAATACACTCCTCACTCCGCTCCATTCCAATACAATCCTCACTCCGCTCCATTTCAATACAATCCTCACTCCGCTCCATTCCAATACAATCCACACTCCGATCCATTCCACTACAATCCTCACTCCTCTCCATTCCAATACAATCCTCACTCCGTTCCACTCCAATACAATCCTCCCTCCATTCCAATATAATCCTCACTCCGCTCCATTCCAATACAATACTCACTCCGCTCCATTCCGACACAATCCTCACTCCGCTCCATTCCAATACAAACCTCACTCCGCTCCTTTCCAATACAATCCTCACTCCGCTCCATTCCAATACAATCCTCACTCCGCTCCATTCCAATACAATCCTCACTCCGGTCCATTCCGATATAATCTTCACTCCGCTCCATTCCGATACAATCCTCACTCCGCTCCATTCCGATACAATCCTTACTCCGCTCCATTCCAATACAATCCTCACTGCGCTCCATTCCAATACAATCCTCACTCCACTCCAATCCCAATACAATCCTCACTCCGCTGCATTCCAAATCAATCCTCACTCCGCTCCATTCCAATACAATCCTCACTCCGCTCCATCCCAATACAATCCTCACTCCACTCCATTCCAATTTAATCCTCACTCCGCTCGATTCCAATACAATCCTCACTCCGCTCCATTCCAATATAATCCTCACTCCGCTCCATTCCAATACAATCCTCACTCCGCTCCATTCCAATACAATCCTCACTCCATTCCATACCCAATACAATCCTCACTCCGCTCCATCACAATTCAATCCTCACTCCGCTCCATTCCAATTCAATCCTCACTCCGCTCCATTCCAATACAATCCTCACTCCGCTCCATCCCAATACAATACTCACTCCTCTCCATTCCAATGCAGTCTTCACTCCGCTCCATTCCAATACAATCCTCACTCCACTCCATTCCAATACAGTCCTCACTCCGCTCCATCCCAATACAATCCTCACTCCACTCCATTCCGATACAATCCTCACTCCGCTCCATCCCAATTCAATCCTCACTCCGCTCCATTCCATTACAATCCTCACTCCGCTCCATTCCAATACAATCCTCAATCCGCTCCATCCCAATTCAATCCTCACTCCGCTCCATTCCAATACAATCCTCACTCCGCTCCATTCTGATACAATCCTCACTCCACTCCATCCCGATACAATCCTCACTCCGCTCCATTCCAATACATTCCTCACTCCATTCCATTCCAATACAATCCTCACTCCGCTCCATTCCAATACAAACCTCACTCCGCTCCATTCAAATACAATCCTCACTCCGCTCCATTCCAATACAATCCTCACTCCGCTCCATTCCAATACAATCCTCACTCCGCTCCATTCCAATACAATCCTCACTCCGCTCCATTCCAATACAATCCTCACTCCGCTCCATCCCAATATAATCCTCACTCCGCTCCATTCCAATACAATCCTAACTCCGCTCCATTCCAACACAATCCTCACTCCACTCCATACCAATACAATCCTAACTCCGCTCCATTCCAATACAATTCTCACTCCTCTCCATTCCAATACAATCCTCACTCCGCCCCATTCCAATACAATCCTCACTCCACTCCATCCGAATACAATCCTCACTCCGCTCCAATCCCAATTCAATCCTCACTCTGCTGCATCCCAATACAATCCTCACTCTGCTCCATTCCAATACAATCCTCACTCTGCTCCATTCCAATACAATCCCAGTCCTCACTACGCTCCATTCCAATACAATCCTCACTCCGCTCCATTCCAATACAATCCTCAATCCGCTCCATCCCAATTCAATCCTCACTCTGCTGCATCCCAATACAATCCTCACTCTGCTCCATTCCAATACAATCCTCACTCTGCTCCATTTCAATAAAATCCCAATCCTCACTCCGCTCCATTCTGATACAATCCTCACTCCACTCCATCCCGATACAATCCTCACTCCGCTCCATTCCAATACATTCCTCACTCCATTCCATTCCAATACAATCCTCACTCCGCTCCATTCCAATACAAACCTCACTCCGCTCCATTCAAATACAATCCTCACTCCGCTCCATTCCAATACAATCCTCACTCCGCTCCATTCCAATACAATCCTCACTCCGCTCCATTCCAATACAATCCTCACTCCATTCCATCCCAATACAATCCTCACTCCGCTCCATTCCAATACATTCCTCACTCCACTCCATCCCGATACAATCCTCACTCCGCTCCATTCCAATACATTCCTCACTCCATTCCATTCCAATACAATCCTCACTCCACTCCAATCCAAGACAATCCTCACTCCACTCCATCCCAATACAATCCTCACTCCGCTCCATCCCAATACAATCCTCACTCCGCTCCATCCCAATACAATCCTCAATCCGCTCCATCCCAATACAATCCTCACTCCGCTCCATTCCAACACAATCCTCACTCCGCTCCATCCCAATACAATCCTCAATCCGCTCCATCCCAATACAATCATCACTCCGCTCCATTCCAATACAATCCTCACTCCGCCCCATTCCAATACAATCCTCACTCAGCTCCATTCCAATACAATCCTCACTCCGCTCCATTCCAATACAATCCTCACTCCGCTTCATTCCAATCCAATCCTCACTCCCCTCCATTCCAACACAATCCTCACTCCGCTCCATTCCAATACAATCCCAATCCTCAGTCCGCTCTATTCCAATACAATCTTCACTCCGCTCCATTCCAATACAATCCTCACTCCGCTTCATTCCAATCCAATCCTCACTCCCCTCCATTCCAACACAATCCTCACTCCGCTCCATTCCAATACAATCCCAATCCTCAGTCCGCTCTATTCCAATACAATCCTCACTCCGCTCCATTCCAATACAATCCCAATCCTCACTCCGCTCCATCCCAGTACAATCCTCACTCCGCTCCATGCCAATACAATCCTCAATCCGCTCCATCCCAATACAATCCTCACTCCGCTCCATTCTAATACAATCCTCATTCCACTCCATTCCAATACAATCCTCACTCCGCTCCATTCCAATACAATCCTCACTCCGCTCCATTCCTATACAATCCTCATTCCGCTTCATTCCAATACAATCCTCACTCCGCTCCATTCCAATACAATCCTCACTCAGCTCCATTCCAATACAATCCTCACTCCGTTCCACTCCAATACAATCCGCACTCCATTCCAATATAATCCTCACTCCGCTCCATTCCGATACAATACTAGCTCCGCTCCATTCCGACACAATCCTCACTCCGCTCCATTCCAATACCAACCTCACTCCGCTCCATTCCAATACAATCCTCACTCTGCTCCATTCCAATACAATCCTCACTCCGCTCCATTCCAATACAATCCTCACTCCGCTCCATTCCAATACAATCCTCACTCCGGTCCATCCCAATACAATCCTCACTCCGCTCCATTCCAATACAATCCTCACTCCGCTCCATTCCAATACAATCCTCACTCCCCTCCATTCCAATACAATCCTCACTCCCTTCCATTCCCAATAAATCCTCACTCCGCTCCTTCCCAATAGAATCCTCACTCCACTCCATTCCAATACAATCTTCACTCCGCTCCATTCCAATACAATCCTCACTCCACTCCATCCCAATTCAATCCTCACTCCGCTCCATTCCAATACAATCCTCACTCCGCTCCATCCCAATACAATCCTCACTCCTCTCCATTCCAATACAATCCTAACTCCACTCCATTCCAATACAATCCTCACTCCTCTCCATTCCAATACAATCCTCACTCCGCCCCATTCCAATACAATCCTCACTCAGCTCCATTCCAATACAATCCTCACTCCGCTCCATTCCAATACAATCCTCACTCCGCTCCATTCCAATCCAATCCTCACTCCCCTCCATTCCAACACAATCCTCACTCCGCTCCATTCCAATACAATCCCAATCCTCACTCCGCTCCATTCCAATACAATCCTCAATCCGCTCCATCCCAGTACAATCCTCACTCCGCTCCATTCCAATACAATCCTCAATCCGCTCGATCCCAATACAATCCTCACTCCACTCCATCCGAATACAATCCTCACTCCGCTCCATCCCAATACAATCCTCACTCTGCTCCATTCCAATACAATCCTCACTCTGCTCCATTCCAATACAATCCCAGTCCTCACTCCGCTCCATTCCAATACAATCCTCACTCCGCTCCATTCCAATACAATCCTCAATCCGCTCCATCCCAGTACAATCCTCAGTCCGCTCCATTCGAATACAATCCTCAATCCGCTCCATCCCAATACAATCCTCACTCCGCTCCATTCCAATACAATCCTCACTCCGCTCCATTCCAATACAATCCTCAATCCGCTCCATCCCAATACAATCCTCACTCCGCTCCATTCCAATACAATCCTCACTCCGCTCCATTCCTATACAATCCTCATTCCGCTCCATTCCAATACAATCCTCACTCCGCTTCATTCCAATACAATCCTCACTCCGCTCCATTCCAATACAATCCTCACTCCGCTCCATTCCAATACAATCCTCACTCCGCTCCATTCCTATACAATCCTCACTCCACTCCATTCCAATACAATCCTCACTCCGCTCCATTCCAATACAATGCTCACTCCGCTCCATTCCAATACAATCCTCACTCCGCTCCATTCCAATACAATCCTCACTCCGGTCCATTCCAATACAATCCTCACTCCACTCCATTCCAATACAATCCTCACTCCGCTCCATTCCAATACAATCCTCACTCCTCTCCATTCCAATACAATCCTCACTCCGCTCCATTCCAATACAATCCTCACTCCGCTCCATTCCAATATAATCCGCACTCCGCTCCATTCCGATACAAACTTCACTCCACTCCATTCCAATACAATCCTCACTCCGCTCCATTCCAATACAATCCTCACTCCGCTCCATTC
Organism: Prionace glauca; assembly: GCA_037974335.1. Taxonomy (NCBI): domain Eukaryota; kingdom Metazoa; phylum Chordata; class Chondrichthyes; order Carcharhiniformes; family Carcharhinidae; genus Prionace; species Prionace glauca. Next base: position 214,957 of record JBBMRE010000074.1, read on the forward strand.
TAATACAATCCTCACTCTGCTCCATTCCAATACAATCCTCACTCCGCTCCATTCCAATACAATCCTCACTCCACTCCATTCCAATACAATCCTCACTCCGCTCCATTCCAATACAATCCTCACTCCGCTCCATTCCAATACAATCCTCACTCCGCTCCATTCCAATACAATCCTCACTCCGGTCCATTCCGATACAATCTTCACTCCGCTCCATTCCGATAATATCCTCACTCCGCTCCATTCCGAAACAATCCTCACTCCGCTCCATTCCAATACAATCCTCACTCCGCTCCATTCCAATACAGTCTTCACTGCGCTCCATTCCAATACAATCCTCACTCCGCTCCATTCCAATACAATCCTCACTCCGCTCCATTCCAATACAATCCTCACTCCGCTCCATTCCAATACAATCCTCACTCCGCTCCATTCCAATACAATCCTCACTCCGCTCTATTCCAATACAATCCTCACTCCGCTCCATTCCAATACAATCCTCACTCCGCTCCATGCCAATACAATCCTCACTCCGCTCCATTCCAATACAATCCTCACTCCGCTCCAATCCCAATACAATCCTCACTCTGCTGCATTCCAATACAATCCTCACTCCGCTCCATTCCAATACAATCCTCACTCCGCTCCATTCCAATACAATCCTCACTCCGCTCCAATCCCAATACAATCCTCACTCTGCTGCATTCCAATACAATCCTCACTCCGCTCCATTCCAATACAAACCTCACTCCGCTCCATTCCAATACAATCCTCACTCCGCTCCATCCCAATATAATCCTCACTCCGCTCCATTCCAATACAATCCTAACTCCGCTCCATTCCAATACAATCCTCACTCCACTCCATACCAATACAATCCTAACTCCGCTCCATTCCAATACAATTCTCACTCCTCTCCATTCCAATACAATCCTCACTCCGCCCCATTCCAATACAATCCTCACTCCACTCCATTTCAATACAATCCTCACTCCGCTCCATTCCAATACTATTCTCACTCCTCTCCATCCGAATACAATCCTCACTCCGCTCCATCCCAATACAATCCTCACTCTGCTCCATTCCAATACAATCCTCACTCTGCTCCATTCCAATACAATCCCAGTCCTCACTCCGCTCCATTCCAATACAATCCTCCCTCCGCTCCATTCCAATACAATCCTCAATCCGCTCCATCCCAGTACAATCCTCAGTCCGCTCCATTCGAATACAATCCTCAATCCGCTCCATCCCAATACAATCCTCACTCCGCTCCATTCCAATACAATCCTCACTCCGCTCCATTCCAATACAATCCTCAATCCGCTCCATCCCAATACAATCCTCACTCCGCTCCATTCCAATACAATCCTCACTCCGCTCCATTCCTATACAATCCTCATTCCGCTCCATTCCAATACAATCCTCACTCCGCTTCATTCCAATACAATCCTCACTCCGCTCCATTCCAATACAATCCTCACTCCGCTCCATTCCAATACAATCCTCACTCCGCTCCATTCCTATACAATCCTCACTCCACTCCATTCCAATACAATCCTCACTCCGCTCCATTCCAATACAATGCTCACTCCGCTCCATTCCAATACAATCCTCACTCCGCTCCATTCCAATACAATCCTCACTCCGGTCCATTCCAATACAATCCTCACTCCACTCCATTCCAATACAATCCTCACTCCGCTCCATTCCAATACAATCCTCACTCCTCTCCATTCCAATACAATCCTCACTCCGCTCCATTCCAATACAATCCTCACTCCGCTCCATTCCAATATAATCCGCACTCCGCTCCATTCCGATACAAACTTCACTCCACTCCATTCCAATACAATCCTCACTCCGCTCCATTCCAATACAATCCTCACTCCGCTCCATTCTAATACAATCCTCACTCTGCTCCATTCCAATACAATCCTCACTCCGCTCCATTCCAATACAATCCTCACTCCACTCCATTCCAATACAATCCTCACTCCGCTCCATTCCAATACAAACCTCACTCCGCTCCATTCCAATACAATCCTCACTCCGCTCCATTCCAATACAATCCTCACTCCGGTCCATTCCGATACAATCTTCACTCCGCTCCATTCCGATAATATCCTCACTCCGCTCCATTCCGAAACAATCCTCACTCCGCTCCATTCCAATACAATCCTCACTCCGCTCCATTCCAATACAGTCTTCACTGCGCTCCATTCCAATACAATCCTCACTCCGCTCCATCCCAATACAATCCTCACTCCAACCCATCCCAATTCAATCCTCACTCCGCTCCATTCCAATCAATCCTCACTCCGCTCCATTCCAATACAATCCTCACTCCGCTCCATTCCAATACAATCCTCACTCCGCTCCATTCCAATACAATCCTCACTCCGCTCCATTCCAATACAATCCTCACTCCGCTCCATTCCAATACAATCCTCACTCCATTCCATTCCCAATACAATCCTCACTCCGCCCCATCACAATTCAATCCTCACTCTGCTCCATTCCAATTCAATCCTCAGTCCGCTCCATTCCAATACAATCCTCACTCCGTTCCATCCCAATACAATCCTCACTCCACTCCATTCCAATACAATCCTCACTCCACTCCATTCCAATACAATCTTCACTCCGCTCCAATCCAATACAATCCTCACTCCACTCCATCCCAATTCAATCCTCACTCCTCTCCATTCCAATGCAATCCTAACTCCGCTTCATTCCAATACAATCCTCACTCCTCTCCATTCCAATACAATACTCACTCTGCTGCATTCCAATACAATCCTCACTCCGCTCCATTCCAATACAATCCTCACTCCGCTCCATTCCAATACAATCCTCACTCCGCTCCATCCCAATACAATCCTCACTCCACTCCATTCCAATACAATCCTAACTCCGCTCCATCCCAATACAATCCTCACTCCGCTCCATTCCAATACAATCCTCACTCCGCTCCATTCCAATACAATCCTCAATCCGCTCCATCCCAATACAATCCTCACTCCGCTCCATTCCAATACAATCCTCACTCCGCTCCATTCCTATACAATCCTCATTCCGCTCCATTCCAATACAATCCTCACTCCGCTTCATTCCAATACAATCCTCACTCCGCTCCATTCCAATACAATCCTCACTCCGCTCCATTCCAATACAATCCTCACTCCGCTCCATTCCTATACAATCCTCACTCCACTCCATTCCAATACAATCCTCACTCCGCTCCATTCCAATACAATGCTCACTCCGCTCCATTCCAATACAATCCTCACTCCGCTCCATTCCAATACAATCCTCACTCCGGTCCATTCCAATACAATCCTCACTCCACTCCATTCCAATACAATCCTCACTCCGCTCCATTCCAATACAATCCTCACTCCTCTCCATTCCAATACAATCCTCACTCCGCTCCATTCCAATACAATCCTCACTCCGCTCCATTCCAATATAATCCGCACTCCGCTCCATTCCGATACAAACTTCACTCCACTCCATTCCAATACAATCCTCACTCCGCTCCATTCCAATACAATCCTCACTCCGCTCCATTCTAATACAATCCTCACTCTGCTCCATTCCAATACAATCCTCACTCCGCTCCATTCCAATACAATCCTCACTCCACTCCATTCCAATACAATCCTCACTCCGCTCCATTCCAATACAATCCTCACTCCGCTCCATTCCAATACAATCCTCACTCCGCTCCATTCCAATACAATCCTCACTCCGGTCCATTCCGATACAATCTTCACTCCGCTCCATTCCGATAATATCCTCACTCCGCTCCATTCCGAAACAATCCTCACTCCGCTCCATTCCAATACAGTCTTCACTGCGCTCCATTCCAATACAATCCTCACTCCGCTCCATCCCAATACAATCCTCACTCCAACCCATCCCAATTCAATCCTCACTCCGCTCCATTCCAATCAATCCTCACTCCGCTCCATTCCAATACAATCCTCACTCCGCTCCATTCCAATACAATCCTCACTCCGCTCCATTCCAATACAATCCTCACTCCGCTCCATTCCAATACAATCCTCACTCCGCTCCATTCCAATACAATCCTCACTCCGCTCCATTCCAATACAATCCTCACTCCATTCCATTCCCAATACAATCCTCACTCCGCCCCATCACAATTCAATCCTCACTCTGCTCCATTCCAATTCAATCCTCAGTCCGCTCCATTCCAATACAATCCTCACTCCGTTCCATCCCAATACAATCCTCACTCCACTCCATTCCAATACAATCCTCACTCCACTCCATTCCAATACAATCTTCACTCCGCTCCAATCCAATACAATCCTCACTCCACTCCATCCCAATTCAATCCTCACTCCTCTCCATTCCAATGCAATCCTAACTCCGCTTCATTCCAATACAATCCTCACTCCTCTCCATTCCAATACAATACTCACTCTGCTGCATTCCAATACAATCCTCACTCCGCTCCATTCCAATACAATCCTCACTCCGCTCCATTCCAATACAATCCTCACTCCGCTCCATCCCAATACAATCCTCACTCCACTCCATTCCAATACAATCCTAACTCCGCTCCATTCCAATACAATCCTCACTCCACTCCATACCAATACAATCCTAACTCCGCTCCATTCCAATACAATCCTCACTCCTCTCCATTCCAATACAATCCTCACTCCGCCCCATTCCAATACAATCCTCACTCCACTCCATCCGAATACAATCCTCACTCCGCTCCAATCCCAATTCAATCCTCACTCTGCTGCATCCCAATACAATCCTCACTCTGCTCCATTCCAATACAATCCTCACTCTGCTCCATTCCAATACAATCCCAGTCCTCACTCCGCTCCATTCCAATACAATCCTCATTCCGCTCCATTCCAATACAATCCTCAATCCGCTCCATCCCAGTACAATCCTCACTCCGCTCCATTCGAATACAATCCTCAATCTGCTCCATCCCAATACAATCCTCACTCCGCTCCATTCCAATACAATCCTCACTCCGCTCCATTCCTATACAATCCTCATTCCGCTCCATTCCTATACAATCCTCATTCCGCTCCATTCCAATACAATCCTCACTCCGCTCCATTCCAGTACAATCCTCACTCCGCTCCATCCCAATACAATCCTCACTCCCCTCCATTCCAATACAATCCTCACTCCGCTCCATTCCTATACAATCCTCATTCCGCTCCATTCCAATACAATCCTCACTCCGCTCCATTCCAATACAATCCTCACTCCGCTCCATTCCTATACAATCCTCATTCCGCTCCATTCCTATACAATCCTCATTCCGCTCCATTCCAATACAATCCTCACTCCGCTCCATTCCAGTACAATCCTCACTCCGCTCCATCCCAATACAATCCTCACTCCCCTCCATTCCAATACAATCCTCACTCCGCTCCATTCCTATACAATCCTCATTCCGCTCCATTCCAATACAATCCTCACTCCGCTCCATTCCAATACAATCCTCACTCCGCTCCATTCCTATACAATCCTCATTCCGCTCCATTCCAATACAATCCTCACTCCGCTCCATTCCTATACAATCCTCATTCCGCTCCATTCCAATACAATCCTCACTCCGCTCCATTCCAATACAATCCTCACTCCGCTCCATTCCAATACAATCCTCACTCCGCTCCTTTCCAATACAATCCTCACTCCGCTCCATTCCAATACAATCCTCACTCCGCTCCATTCCAATACAATCCTCACTCCGGTCCATTCCGATACAATCTTCACTCCGCTCCATTCCGATACAATCCTTACTCCGCTCCATTCCAATACAATCCTCACTGCGCTCCATTCCAATACAATCCTCACTCCACTCCAATCCCAATACAATCCTCACTCCGCTGCATTCCAAACCAATCCTCACTCCGCTCCATTCCAATACAATCCTCACTCCGCTCCATCCCAATACAATCCTCACTCCACTCCATCCCAATTTAATCCTCTCTCCGCTCGATTCCAATACAATCCTCACTCCGCTCGATTCCAATACAATCCTCACTCCGCTCGATTCCAATACAATCCTCACTCTGCTCCATTCCAATACAATCCTCACTCCGCTCCATTCCAATACAATCCTCACTCCGCTCCATTCCAATACAATCCTCACTCCGCTCCATTCCAATACAATCCTCACTCCATTCCATACCCAATACAATCCTCACTCCGCTCCATCACAATTCAATCCTCACTCCGCTCCATTCCAATTCAATCCTCACTCCGCTCCATTCCAATACAATCCTCACTCCGCTCCATCCCAATACAATACTCACTCCTCTCCATTCCAATGCAGTCTTCACTCCGCTCCATTCCAATACAATCCTCACTCCACTCCATTCCAATACAATCCTCACTCCGCTCCATCCCAATACAATCCTCACTCCACTCCATTCCGATACAATCCTCACTCCGCTCCATCCCAATTCAATCCTCAATCCGCTCCATCCCATTACAATCCTCACTCCGCTCCATTCCAATACAATCCTCACTCCGCTCCATTCCAATACAATCCTCACTCCGCTCCATTCCAATACAATCCTCACTCCGGTCCATTCCAATTCAATCCTCACTCCACTCCATCCCAATTCAATCCTCACTCCTCTCCATTCCAATGCAATCCTAACTCCGCTTCATTCCAATACAATCCTCACTCCTCTCCATTCCAATACAATCCTCACTCTGCTGCATTCCAATACAATCCTCACTCCGCTCCATTCCAATACATTCCTCACCCCGCTCCATTCCAATACAATCCTCACTACGCTCCATTCCCAATACAATCCTCACTCCGCTCCATTCCAATATAATCCTCACTCCACTCCATCCCAATACAATCCTCACTCCTCTCCACTCCAATACAGTCTTCACTGCGCTCCATTCCAATATAATCCTCATTCCGCTCCATTCCAATACAATCCTCACTCCACTCCATTTCAATAAAATCCCAATCCTCACTCCGCTCCATCACAATTCAATCCTCACTCCGCTCCATTCCAATTCAATCCTCACTCCACTCCATCCCAATTCAATCCTCACTCCTCTCCATTCCAATGCAATCCTAACTCCGCTTCATTCCAATACAATCCTCACTCCGCTCCATTCCAATACAATCCTCACTCCACTCCATTTCAATAAAATCCCAATCCTCACTCCGCTCCATCACAATTCAATCCTCACTCCGCTCCATTCCAATTCAATCCTCACTCCACTCCATCCCAATTCAATCCTCACTCCTCTCCATTCCAATGCAATCCTAACTCCGCTTCATTCCAATACAATCCTCACTCCTCTCCATTCCAATACAATCCTCACTCTGCTGCATTCCAATACAATCCTCACTCCGCTCCATTCCATTACATTCCTCACCCCGCTCCATTCCAATACAATCCTCACTACGCTCCATTCCCAATACAATCCTCACTCCGCTCCATTCCCATATAATCCTCACTCCACTCCATCCCAATACAATCCTCACTCCTCTCCACTCCAATACAGTCTTCACTGCGCTCCATTCCAATATAATCCTCATTCCGCTCCATTCCAATACAATCCTCACTCCGCTCCATTCCTATACAATCCTCATTCCGCTCCATTCCAATACAATCCTCACTCCGCTCCATCCCATTACAATCCTCACTCCGCTCCATTCCAATACAATCCTCACTCCGCTCCATTCCAATACAATCCTCACTCCGCTCCATTCCAATACAATCCTCACTCCGCTCCATCCCATTACAATCCTCACTCCGCTCCATTCCAATACAATCCTCACTCCGCTCCATTCCAATACAATCCTCACTCCGCTCCATTCCAATATAATCCTCATTCCGCTCCATTCCAATACAATCCTCACTCCACTCCATTTCAATAAAATCCCAATCCTCACTCCGCTCCATCACAATTCAATCCTCACTCCGCTCCATTCCAATTCAATCCTCACTCCACTCCATCCCAATTCAATCCTCACTCCTCTCCATTCCAATGCAATCCTAACTCCGCTTCATTCCAATACAATCCTCACTCCTCTCCATTCCAATACAATCCTCACTCTGCTGCATTCCAATACAATCCTCACTCCGCTCCATTCCATTACATTCCTCACCCCGCTCCATTCCAATACAATCCTCACTACGCTCCATTCCCAATACAATCCTCACTCCGCTCCATTCCAATATAATCCTCACTCCACTCCATCCCAATACAATCCTCACTCCTCTCCACTCCAATACAGTCTTCACTGCGCTCCATTCCAATATAATCCTCATTCCGCTCCATTCCAATACAATCCTCACTCCGCTCCATTCCTATACAATCCTCATTCCGCTCCATTCCAATACAATCCTCACTCCGCTCCATTCCAATACAATCCTCACTCCGCTCCATTCCAATACAATCCTCACTCCGGTCCATTCCGATACAATCTTCACTCCGCTCCATTCCGATACAATCCTTACTCCGCTCCATTCCAATACAATCCTCACTGCGCTCCATTCCAATACAATCCTCACTCCACTCCAATCCCAATACAATCCTCACTCCGCTGCATTCCAAACCAATCCTCACTCCGCTCCATTCCAATACAATCCTCACTCCGCTCCATCCCAATACAATCCTCACTCCACTCCATCCCAATTTAATCCTCTCTCCGCTCGATTCCAATACAATCCTCACTCCGCTCGATTCCAATACAATCCTCACTCCGCTCGATTCCAATACAATCCTCACTCTGCTCCATTCCAATACAATCCTCACTCCGCTCCATTCCAATACAATCCTCACTCCGCTCCATTCCAATACAATCCTCACTCCGCTCCGTTCCAATACAATCCTCACTCCATTCCATACCCAATACAATCCTCACTCCGCTCCATCACAATTCAATCCTCACTCCGCTCCATTCCAATTCAATCCTCACTCCGCTCCATTCCAATACAATCCTCACTCCGCTCCATCCCAATACAATACTCACTCCTCTCCATTCCAATGCAGTCTTCACTCCGCTCCATTCCAATACAATCCTCACTCCACTCCATTCCAATACAATCCTCACTCCGCTCCATCCCAATACAATCCTCACTCCACTCCATTCCGATACAATCCTCACTCCGCTCCATCCCAATTCAATCCTCAATCCGCTCCATCCCATTACAATCCTCACTCCGCTCCATTCCAATACAATCCTCACTCCGCTCCATTCCAATACAATCCTCACTCCGCTCCATTCCAATACAATCCTCACTCCGGTCCATTCCAATACAATCCTCACTCCGCTCCATTCCAATACAATCCTCACTCCGCTCCATTCCAATACAATCCTCACTCCTCTCCATTCCAATACAATCCTCACTCCGCTCCATTCCAATACAATCCTCACTCCGCTCCATTCCAATATAATCCGCACTCCGCTCCATTCCGATACAAACCTCACTCCACTCCATTCCAATACAATCCTCACTCCGCTCCATTCCAATACAATCCTCACTCCGCTCCATTCTAATACAATCCTCACTCTGCTCCATTCCAATACAATCCTCACTCCGCTCCATTCCAATACAATCCTCACTCCGCTCCATTCCAATACAATCCTCACTCCGCTCCATCCCAATACAATCCTCACTCCGCTCAATTCCAATACAATCCTCACTCCGCTCCATTCCAATTCAATCCTCACTCCGCTCCATTCCAATTCAATCCTCACTCCACTCCATCCCAATTCAATCCTCACTCCTCTCCATTCCAATACAATCCTCACTCCGCTCCATTCCAATACATTCCTCACCCCGCTCCATTCCAATACAATCCTCACTCCGCTCCATTCCAATACATTCCTCACCCCGCTCCATTCCAATATAATCCTCACTCCACTCCATCCCAATACAATCCTCACTCCACTCCATCCCAATTCAATCCTCACTCCTCTCCATTCCAATGCAATCCTAACTCCGCTTCATTCCAATACAATCCTCACTCCACTCCATTCCAATACAATCCTCACTCCGCTCCATTCCAATACAATCCTCACTACGCTCCATTCCCAATACAATCCTCACTCCGCTCCATTCCAATATAATCCGCACTCCGCTCCATTCCGATACAAACCTCACTCCACTCCATTCCAATACAATACTCACTCCGCTCCATTACAATACAATCCTCACTCCACTCCATTCTAATACAATCGTCACTCCGCTCCATTCCAATACAATCCTCACTCCGCTCCATTCCAATACAAAACTCGCTCCACTCCATTCCAATACAATCCTCACTCCGCTCCATTCCAATAAAATCCCAATCCTCACTCCGCTCCATTCCGATATAATCCTCACTCCATTCCATTCCAATACAATCCTCACTCCGCTCCATTCCAATACAATCCTCACTCCGCTCAATTCCAATACAATCCTCACTCCGCTCCATTCCAATACAATCCTCACTCCGCTCCATTCGAATACAATCCTCACTCCACTCCATTCCAATACAATCCTCACTCCGCTCCATTCCGATATAATCCTCACTCCATTCCATTCCAATACAATCCTCACTCCGCTCCATTCCAATACAATCCTCACTCCGCTCAATTCCAATACAATCCTCACTCCGCTCCATTCCAATACAATCCTCACTCCGCTCAATTCCAATACAATCCTCACTCCGCTCCATTCCAATACAATCCTCACTCCGCTCCATTCGAATACAATCCTCACTCCACTCCATCCCAATTCAATCCTCACTCCTCTCCATTCCAATGCAATCCTCACTCCGCTCCATTCCAATACAATACTCACTCTGCTGCATTCCAATACAATCCTCACTCAGCTCCATTCCAATACAATCCTCACTCTGCTGCATTCCAATACAATCCTCACTCCGCTCCATTCCAATACATTCCTCACCCCGCTCCATTCCAATACAATCCTCACTACGCTCCATTCCCAATACAATCCTCACTCCGCTCCATTCCAATATAATCCGCACTCCGCTCCATTCCGATACAATCCTCACTCCGCTCCATCCCAATATAATCCTCACTCCGCTCCATTCCGATACAATCCTCACTCCGCTCCATTCCAATATAATCCGCACTCCGCTCCATTCCGATACAATCCTCACTCCGCTCCATTCCAATATAATCCGCACTCCGCTCCATTCCAATACAATCCTCACTCCGCTCCATTCCAATACAATCCTCACTCCGCTCAATTCCAATACAATCCTCACTCCGCTCCATTCCAATACAATCCTCACTCCGCTCCATTCGAATACAATCCTCACTCCACTCCATTCCAATACAATCCTCACTCCGCTCCATTCCGATATAATCCTCACTCCATTCCATTCCAATACAATCCTCACTCCGCTCCATTCCAATACAATCCTCACTCCGCTCAATTCCAATACAATCCTCACTCCGCTCCATTCCAATACAATCCTCAGTCCGCTCAATTCCAATACAATCCTCACTCCGCTCCATTCCAATACAATCCTCACTCCGCTCCATTCGAATACAATCCTCACTCCACTCCATCCCAATTCAATCCTCACTCCTCTCCATTCCAATGCAATCCTAACTCCGCTTCATTCCAATACAATCCTCACTCCTCTCCATTCCAATACAATACTCACTCTGCTGCATTCCAATACAATCCTCACTCAGCTCCATTCCAATACAATCCTCACTCTGCTGCATTCCAATACAATCCTCACTCCGCTCCATTCCAATACATTCCTCACCCCGCTCCATTCCAATACAATCCTCACTACGCTCCATTCCCAATACAATCCTCACTCCACTCCATTCCAATACAATCCGCACTCCGCTCCATTCCGATACAAACCTCACTCCACTCCATTCCAATACAATCCTCACTCCACTCCATTCCAATACAATACTCACTCCGCTCGATTACAATACAATCCTCACTCCACTCCATTCTAATACAATCGTCACTCCGCTCCATTCCAATACAATCCTCACTCTGCTCCATTCCAATACAAAACTCGCTCCACTCCATTCCAATACAATCCTCACTCCGCTCCATTCCAATAAAATCCCAATCCTCACTCCGCTCCATTCCGATATAATCCTCACTCCGCTCCATTCCAATACAATCCTCACTCCGCTCCATTCCAATACAATCCTCACTCCGCTCAATTCCAATACAATCCTCACTCCGCTCCATTCCAATACAATCCTCACTCCGCTCCATTCGAATACAATCCTCACTCCACTCCATTTCAATAAAATCCCAATCCTCACTCCGCTCCATTCCAATACAATCCTCACTCCGCTCCATTCCAATCCAATCCTCACTCCGCTCCATTACAATACAATCCTCACTCCGCTCCATCCCAATACAATCCTCACTCCGCTCCATTCCAATACAATCCTCACTCCGCTGCATTCCAATACAATCCTCACTCCGCTCCATTCCAATACAATCCTCACTCCACTCCAATCCAATACAATCCTCACTCCACTCCATTCCAATACAATCCTCACTCCACTCCATCCCGATACAATCCTCACTCCGCTCCATTCCAATACATTCCTCACTCCATTCCATTCCAATACAATCCTCACTCCACTCCAATCCAATACAATCCTCACTCCGCTCCATCCCAATACAATCCTCACTCCACTCCATTCCAATACAATCCTAACTCCGCTCCATTCCAATACAATCCTCACTCCACTCCATACCAATACAATCCTAACTCCGCTCCATTCCAATACAATCCTCACTCCTCTCCATTCCAATACAATCCTCACTCCGTCCCATTCCAATACAATCCTCACTCCACTCCATCCGAATACAATCCTCACTCCGCTCCAATCCCAATTCAATCCTCACTCTGCTGCATCCCAATACAATCCTCACTCCGCTCCATTCTGATACAATCCTCACTCCTCTCCATTCCAATCCAATCCTCACTCCGCTCCATTACAATACAATCCTCACTCCGCTCCATCCCAATACAATCCTCACTCCGCTCCATTCCAATACAATCCTCACTCCGCTGCATTCCAATACAATCCTCACTCCGCTCCATTCCAATACAATCCTCACTCCACTCCAATCCAATACAATCCTCACTCCACTCCATTCCAATACAATCCTCACTCCACTCCATCCCGATACAATCCTCACTCCGCTCCATTCCAATACATTCCTCACTCCATTCCATTCCAATACAATCCTTACTCCACTCCAATCCAATACAATCCTCACTCCGCTCCATCCCAATACAATCCTCACTCCACTCCATTCCAATACAATCCTAACTCCGCTCCATTCCAATACAATCCTCACTCCACTCCATACCAATACAATCCTAACTCCGCTCCATTCCAATACAATCCTCACTCCTCTCCATTCCAATACAATCCTCACTCCGTCCCATTCCAATACAATCCTCACTCCACTCCATCCGAATACAATCCTCACTCCGCTCCAATCCCAATTCAATCCTCACTCTGCTGCATCCCAATACAATCCTCACTCCGCTCCATTCCATTACATTCCTCACCCCGCTCCATTCCAATACAATCCTCACTACGCTCCATTCCCAATACAATCCTCACTCCTCTCCACTCCAATACAGTCTTCACTGCGCTCCATTCCAATATAATCCTCATTCCGCTCCATTCCAATACAATCCTCACTCCGCTCCATTCCTATACAATCCTCATTCCGCTCCATTCCAATACAATCCTCACTCCGCTCCATTCCAATACAATCCTCACTCCGCTCCATTCCAATACAATCCTCACTCCGCTCCTTTCCAATACAATCCTCACTCCGCTCCATTCCAATACAATCCTCACTCCGCTCCATTCCAATACAATCCTCACTCCGGTCCATTCCGATACAATCTTCACTCCGCTCCATTCCGATACAATCCTTACTCCGCTCCATTCCAATACAATCCTCACTGCGCTCCATTCCAATACGATCCTCACTCCACTCCAATCCCAATACAATCCTCACTCCGCTGCATTCCAAACCAATCCTCACTCCGCTCCATTCCAATACAATCCTCACTCCGCTCCATCCCAATACAATCCTCACTCCACTCCATCCCAATTTAATCCTCTCTCCGCTCGATTCCAATACAATCCTCACTCCGCTCGATTCCAATACAATCCTCACTCCGCTCGATTCCAATACAATCCTCACTCCGCTCGATTCCAATACAATCCTCACTCTGCTCCATTCCAATACAATCCTCACTCCGCTCCATTCCAATACAATCCTCACTCCGCTCCATTCCAATACAATCCTCACTCCGCTCCGTTCCAATACAATCCTCACTCCATTCCATACCCAATACAATCCTCACTCCGCTCCATCACAATTCAATCCTCACTCCGCTCCATTCCAATTCAATCCTCACTCCGCTCCATTCCAATACAATCCTCACTCCGCTCCATCCCAATACAACACTCACTCCTCTCCATTCCAATGCAGTCTTCACTCCGCTCCATTCCAATACAATCCTCACTCCACTCCATTCCAATACAATCCTCACTCCGCTCCATCCCAATACAATCCTCACTCCACTCCATTCCGATACAATCCTCACTCCGCTCCATCCCAATTCAATCCTCAATCCGCTCCATCCCATTACAATCCTCACTCCGCTCCATTCCAATACAATCCTCACTCCGCTCCATTCCAATACAATCCTCACTCCGCTCCATTCCAATACAATCCTCACTCCGGTCCATTCCAATACAATCCTCACTCCGCTCCATTCCAATACAATCCTCACTCCGCTCCATTCCAATACAATCCTCACTCCACTCCATTCCAATACAATCCTCACTCCGCTCCATTCCAATACAATCCTCACTCCGCTCCATTCCAATACAATCCTCACTCCGCTCCATTCCAATACAATCCTCACTCCGCTCCATTCCAATACAATCCTCACTCCGGTCCATTCCAATACAATCCTCACTCCGCTCCATTCCAATACAATCCTCACTCCGCTCCATTCCAATACAATCCTCACTCCACTCCATTCCAATACAATCCTCACTCCGCTCCATTCCAATACAATCCTCACTCCGGTCCATTCCGATACAATCTTCACTCCGCTCCATTCCGATACAATCCTCACTCCGCTCCATTCCGAAACAATCCTCACTCCACTCCATTCCAATACAATCCTCACTCCGCTCCATTCCAATACAATCCTCACTCCGCTCCATTCCAATACAATCCTCACTCCGCTCCATTCCAATACAATCCTCACTCCGCTCCATTCCAATACAGTCTTCACTGCGCTCCATTCCAATACAATCCTCACTCCGCTCCATCACAATACAATCCTCACTCCACCCCATCCCAATACAATCCTCACTCCGCTCCATTCCAATACAATCCTCACTCCGCTCCATTCCAATAAAATCCCAATCCTCACTCCGCTCCATTCCGATATAATCCTCACTCCATTCCATCCCAATACAATCCTCACTCCGCTCCATTCCAATACAATCCTCACTCCGCTCCATTCCGATATAATCCTCACTCCATTCCATCCCAATACAATCCTCACTCCGCTCCATTCCAATACAATCCTCACTCCACTCCATTCCAATACAATCCTCACTCCGCTCCATTCCAATACAATCCTCACTCCGCTCCATCCCAATACAATCCTCACTCCGCTCCATTCCAATACAATCCTCACTCCGCTCCATCCCAATACAATCCTCACTCCGCTCCATTCGAATACAATCCTCACTCCACTCCATTTCAATAAAATCCCAATCCTCACTCCGCTCCATCACAATACAATCCTCACTCCGCTCCATTCCAATACAATCCTCACTCCGCTCCATTCCAATACAATCCTCACTCCGCTCCATCCCAATACAATCCTCACTCCTCTCCATTCCAATTCAATCCTCACTCCGCTCCATTCCAATTCAATCCTCACTCCACTCCATCCCAATTCAATCCTCACTCCTCTCCATTCCAATGCAATCCTAACTCCGCTTCATTCCAATACAATCCTCACTCCTCTCCATTCCAATACAATCCTCACTCTGCTGCATTCCAATACAATCCTCACTCCGCTCCATTCCAATACAATCCTCACTCCGCTCCATTCCAATACGTTCCTCACCCCGCTCCATTCCAATACAATCCTCACTACGCTCCATTCCCAATACAATCCTCACTCCGCTCCATTCCAATATAATCCGCACTCCGCTCCATTCCGATACAAACCTCACTCCACTCCATTCCAATACAATACTCACTCCGCTCCATTACAATACAATCCTCACTCCACTCCATTCTAATACAATCGTCACTCCGCTCCATTCCAATACAATCCTCACTCCGCTCCATTCCAATACAAAACTCGCTCCACTCCATTCCAATACAATCCTCACTCCGCTCCATTCCAATACAATCCTCACTCCGCTCCATTCCAATAAAATCCCAATCCTCACTCCTCTCCATTCGAATACAATCCTCACTCCACTCCATTCCAATACAATCCTCACTCCGCTCCATTCCGATATAATCCTCACTCCATTCCATTCCAATACAATCCTCACTCCGCTCCATTCCAATACAATCCTCACTCCGCTCAATTCCAATACAATCCTCACTCCGCTCCATTCCAATACAATCCTCACTCCGCTCAATTCCAATACAATCCTCACTCCGCTCCATTCCAATACAATCCTCACTCCGCTCCATTCGAATACAATCCTCACTCCACTCCATCCCAATTCAATCCTCACTCCTCTCCATTCCAATGCAATCCTAACTCCGCTTCATTCCAATACAATCCTCACTCCTCTCCATTCCAATACAATCCTCACTCTGCTGCATTCCAATACAATCCTCACTCCGCTCCATTCCAATACATTCCTCACCCTGCTCCATTCCAATACAATCCTCACTACGCTCCATTCCCAATACAATCCTCACTCCGCTCCATTCCAATATAATCCGCACTCCGCTCCATTCCGATACAAACCTCACTCCACTCCATTCCAATACAATACTCACTCCGCTCCATTACAATACAATCCTCACTCCACTCCATTCTAATACAATCGTCACTCCGCTCCATTCCAATACAATCCTCACTCTGCTCCATTCCAATACAAAACTCGCTCCACTCCATTCCAATACAATCCTCACTCCGCTCCATTCCAATAAAATCCCAATCCTCACTCCGCTCCATTCCGATATAATCCTCACTCCATTCCATTCCAATACAATCCTCACTCCGCTCCATTCCAATACAATCCTCACTCCGCTCAATTCCAATACAATCCTCACTCCGCTCCATTCCAATACAATCCTCACTCTGCTCCATCCCAATACAATCCTCACTCTGCTCCATTCCAATACAATCCTCACTCCGCTCAATACCAATACAATCCTCACTCCACTCCATTCCAATACAATCCTCACTCCGCTCCATTCGAATACAATCCTCACTCCGCTCCATTCCAACACAATCCTCACTCCGCTCCATTCCAATACAATCCTCACTCCGCTCCATTCCGATATAATCCTCACTCCATTCCATTCCAATACAATCCTCACTCCGCTCCATTCCAATACAATCCTCACTCCGCTCAATTCCAATACAATCCTCACTCCGCTCCATTCCAATACAATCCTCACTCTGCTCCATCCCAATACAATCCTCACTCTGCTCCATTCCAATACAATCCTCACTCCGCTCAATTCCAATACAATCCTCACTCCACTCCATTCCAATACAATCCTCACTCCACTCCATTCTAATACAATCGTCACTCCGCTCCATTCCAATACAATCCTCACTCTGCTCCATTCCAATACAAAACTCGCTCCACTCCATTCCAATACAATCCTCACTCCGCTCCATTCCAATAAAATCCCAATCCTCACTCCGCTCCATTCTGATACAATCCTCACTCCTCTCCATTCCAATCCAATCCTCACTCCACTCCATTACAATACAATCCTCACTCCGCTCCATCCCAATACAATCCTCACTCCGCTCCATTCCAATACAATCCTCACTCCGCTGCATTCCAATACAATCCTCACTCCGCTCCATTCCAATACAATCCTCACTCCACTCCAATCCAATACAATCCTCACTCCACTCCATTCCAATACAATCCTCACTCCACTCCATCCCGATACAATCCTCACTCCGCTCCATTCCAATACATTCCTCACTCCATTCCATTCCAATACAATCCTCACTCCACTCCAATCCAATACAATCCTCACTCCGCTCCATCCCAATACAATCCTCACTCCACTCCATTCCAATACAATCCTAACTCCGCTCCATTCCAATACAATCCTCACTCCACTCCATACCAATACAATCCTAACTCCTCTCCATTCCAATACAATCCTCACTCCGTCCCATTCCAATACAATCCTCACTCCACTCCATCCGAATACAATCCTCACTCCGCTCCAATCCCAATTCAATCCTCACTCTGCTGCATCCCAATACAATCCTCACTCCGCTCCATTCTGATACAATCCTCACTCCTCTCCATTCCAATCCAATCCTCACTCCGCTCCATTACAATACAATCCTCACTCCGCTCCATCCCAATACAATCCTCACTCCGCTCCATTCCAATACAATCCTCACTCCGCTGCATTCCAATACAATCCTCACTCCGCTCCATTCCAATACAATCCTCACTCCACTCCAATCCAATACAATCCTCACTCCACTCCATTCCAATACAATCCTCACTCCACTCCATCCCGATACAATCCTCACTCCGCTCCATTCCAATACATTCCTCACTCCATTCCATTCCAATACAATCCTTACTCCACTCCAATCCAATACAATCCTCACTCCGCTCCATCCCAATACAATCCTCACTCCACTCCATTCCAATACAATCCTCACTCCACTCCATACCAATACAATCCTAACTCCGCTCCATTCCAATACAATCCTCACTCCTCTCCATTCCAATACAATCCTCACTCCGTCCCATTCCAATACAATCCTCACTCCACTCCATCCGAATACAATCCTCACTCCGCTCCAATCCCACTTCAATCCTCACTCTGCTGCATCCCAATACAATCCTCACTCTGCTCCATTCCAATACAATCCTCACTCTGCTCCATTCCAATACAATCCCAGTCCTCACTCCGCTCCATTCCAATACAATCCTCATTCCGCTCCATTCCAATACAATCCTCAATCCGCTCCATCCCAGTACAATCCTCACTCCGCTCCATTCGAATACAATCCTCAATCCGCTCCATCCCAATACAATCCTCACTCCGCTCCATTCCAATACAATCCTCACTCCGCTCCATTCCAATACAATCCTCAATCCGCTCCATCCCAATGCAATCCTCACTCCGCTCCATTCCAATACAATCCTCACTCCGCTCCATTCCTATACAATCCTCATTCCGCTCCATTCCAATACAATCCTCACTCCGCTCCATTCCAGTACAATCCTCACTCCGCTCCATCCCAATACAATCCTCACTCCCCTCCATTCCAATACAATCCTCACTCCGCTCCATTCCTATACAATCCTCATTCCGCTCCATTCCAATACAATCCTCACTCCGCTCCATTCCAATACAATCCTCACTCCGCTCCATTCCTATACAATCCTCATTCCGCTCCATTCCAATACAATCCTCACTCCGCTCCATTCCTATACAATCCTCATTCCGCTCCATTCCAATACAATCCTCACTCCGCTCCATTCCAATACAATCCTCACTCCGCTCCATTCCAATACAATCCTCACTCCGCTCCTTTCCAATACAATCCTCACTCCGCTCCATTCCAATACAATCCTCACTCCGCTCCATTCCAATACAATCCTCACTCCGGTCCATTCCGATACAATCTTCACTCCGCTCCATTCCAATACAATCCTCACTGCGCTCCATTCCAATACAATCCTCACTCCACTCCAATCCCAATACAATCCTCACTCCGCTGCATTCCAAACCAATCCTCACTCCGCTCCATTCCAATACAATCCTCACTCCGCTCCATCCCAATACAATCCTCACTCCACTCCATCCCAATTTAATCCTCTCTCCGCTCGATTCCAATACAATCCTCACTCCGCTCGATTCCAATACAATCCTCACTCTGCTCCATTCCAATAAAATCCTCACTCCGCTCCATTCCAATACAATCCTCACTCCGCTCCATTCCAATACAATCCTCACTCCGCTCCATTCCAATACAATCCTCACTCCATTCCATACCCAATACAATCCTCACTCCGCTCCATCACAATTCAATCCTCACTCCGCTCCATTCCAATTCAATCCTCACTCCGCTCCATTCCAATACAATCCTCACTCCGCTCCATCCCAATACAATACTCACTCCTCTCCATTCCAATGCAGTCTTCACTCCGCTCCATTCCAATACAATCCTCACTCCACTCCATTCCAATACAATCCTCACTCCGCTCCATCCCAATACAATCCTCACTCCACTCCATTCCGATACAATCCTCACTCCGCTCCATCCCAATTCAATCCTCAATCCGCTCCATCCCATTACAATCCTCACTCCGCTCCATTCCAATACAATCCTCAATCCGCTCCATCCCAATTCAATCCTCACTCCGCTCCATTCCAATACAATCCTCACTCCTCTCCATTCCAATGCAATCCTAACTCCGCTCCATTCCAATACAAACCTCACTCTGCTCCATTCCAGTACAATCCTCACTCCACTCCATCCGAATACAATCCTCACTCCGCTCCAATCCCAATACAATCCTCACTCTGCTGCATTCCAATACAATCCTCACTCCACTCCATTCCAATACAATCCTCACTCCGCTCCATTCCAATACAATCCTCACTCCGCTCCATTCCAATACAATCCTCACTCCGCTCCATCCCAATACAATCCTCACTCCACACCATTCCAATACAATCCTAACTCCGCTCCATTCCAATACAATCCTCACTCCACTCCATGCCAATACAATCCTAACTCCGCTTCATTCAAATACAATCCTCACTCCGCTCCATTCCAATACAATCCTCACTCCGCTCCATTCCAATACAATCCTCACTCCGCTCCATTCCGATACAATCCTCACTCCACTCCATTCCAATACAATCCTCACTCCGCTCCATTCCAATAAAATCCTCACTCCGCTCCATTCCAATACAATCCTCACTCCGCTCCATTCCAATACAATCCTCACTCCGCTCCATTCCAATACAATCCTCACACCGCTCCATCCCAATACAATCCTCACTCCACTCCATTCCAATACAATCCTCACTCCGCTCCATTCCAATAAAATCCTCATTCCGCTCCATTCCAATACAATTCTCAATCCGCTCCAATCCAATACAATCCTCACTCCACTCCATTCCAATACAATCCTCACTCCACTCCATCCCGATACAATCCTCACTCCGCTCCATTCCAATACATTCCTCACTCCATTCCATTCCAATACAATCCTCACTCCACTCCAATCCAATACAATCCTCACTCCGCTCCATCCCAATACAATCCTCACTCCACTCCATTCCAATACAATCCTAACTCCGCTCCATTCCAATACAATCCTCACTCCACTCCATACCAATACAATCCTAACTCCGCTCCATTCCAATACAATCCTCACTCCTCTCCATTCCAATACAATCCTCACTCCGTCCCATTCCAATACAATCCTCACTCCACTCCATCCGAATACAATCCTCACTCCGCTCCAATCCCAATTCAATCCTCACTCTGCTGCATCCCAATACAATCCTCACTCCGCTCCATTCTGATACAATCCTCACTCCTCTCCATTCCAATCCAATCCTCACTCCGCTCCATTACAATACAATCCTCACTCCGCTCCATCCCAATACAATCCTCACTCCGCTCCATTCCAATACAATCCTCACTCCGCTGCATTCCAATACAATCCTCACTCCGCTCCATTCCAATACAATCCTCACTCCACTCCAATCCAATACAATCCTCACTCCACTCCATTCCAATACAATCCTCACTCCACTCCATCCCGATACAATCCTCACTCCGCTCCATTCCAATACATTCCTCACTCCATTCCATTCCAATACAATCCTTACTCCACTCCAATCCAATACAATCCTCACTCCGCTCCATCCCAATACAATCCTCACTCCACTCCATTCCAATACAATCCTAACTCCGCTCCATTCCAATACAATCCTCACTCCACTCCATACCAATACAATCCTAACTCCGCTCCATTCCAATACAATCCTCACTCCTCTCCATTCCAATACAATCCTCACTCCGTCCCATTCCAATACAATCCTCACTCCACTCCATCCGAATACAATCCTCACTCCGCTCCAATCCCAATTCAATCCTCACTCTGCTGCATCCCAATACAATCCTCACTCCGCTCCATTCCATTACATTCCTCACCCCGCTCCATTCCAATACAATCCTCACTACGCTCCATTCCCAATACAATCCTCACTCCGCTCCATTCCAATATAATCCTCACTCCACTCCATCCCAATACAATCCTCACTCCTCTCCACTCCAATACAGTCTTCACTGCGCTCCATTCCAATATAATCCTCATTCCGCTCCATTCCAATACAATCCTCACTCCGCTCCATTCCTATACAATCCTCATTCCGCTCCATTCCAATACAATCCTCACTCCGCTCCATTCCAATACAATCCTCACTCCGCTCCATTCCAATACAATCCTCACTCCGCTCCTTTCCAATACAATCCTCACTCCGCTCCATTCCAATACAATCCTCACTCCGCTCCATTCCAATACAATCCTCACTCCGGTCCATTCCGATACAATCTTCACTCCGCTCCATTCCGATACAATCCTTACTCCGCTCCATTCCAATACAATCCTCACTGCGCTCCATTCCAATACAATCCTCACTCCACTCCAATCCCAATACAATCCTCACTCCGCTGCATTCCAAACCAATCCTCACTCCGCTCCATTCCAATACAATCCTCACTCCGCTCCATCCCAATACAATCCTCACTCCACTCCATCCCAATTTAATCCTCTCTCCGCTCGATTCCAATACAATCCTCACTCCGCTCCATTCCAATACAATCCTCACTCCGCTGCATTCCAATACAATCCTCACTCCGCTCCATTCCAATACAATCCTCACTCCACTCCAATCCAATACAATCCTCACTCCACTCCATTCCAATACAATCCTCACTCCACTCCATCCCGATACAATCCTCACTCCGCTCCATTCCAATACATTCCTCACTCCATTCCATTCCAATACAATCCTTACTCCACTCCAATCCAATACAATCCTCACTCCGCTCCATCCCAATACAATCCTCACTCCACTCCATTCCAATACAATCCTAACTCCGCTCCATTCCAATACAATCCTCACTCCACTCCATACCAATACAATCCTAACTCCGCTCCATTCCAATACAATCCTCACTCCTCTCCATTCCAATACAATCCTCACTCCGTCCCATTCCAATACAATCCTCACTCCACTCCATCCGAATACAATCCTCACTCCGCTCCAATCCCAATTCAATCCTCACTCTGCTGCATCCCAATACAATCCTCACTCCGCTCCATTCCATTACATTCCTCACCCCGCTCCATTCCAATACAATCCTCACTACGCTCCATTCCCAATACAATCCTCACTCCGCTCCATTCCAATATAATCCTCACTCCACTCCATCCCAATACAATCCTCACTCCTCTCCACTCCAATACAGTCTTCACTGCGCTCCATTCCAATATAATCCTCATTCCGCTCCATTCCAATACAATCCTCACTCCGCTCCATTCCTATACAATCCTCATTCCGCTCCATTCCAATACAATCCTCACTCCGCTCCATTCCAATACAATCCTCACTCCGCTCCATTCCAATACAATCCTCACTCCACTCCAATCCCAATACAATCCTCACTCCGCTGCATTCCAAACCAATCCTCACTCCGCTCCATTCCAATACAATCCTCACTCCGCTCCATCCCAATACAATCCTCACTCCA
This sequence comes from Prionace glauca, assembly GCA_037974335.1. Lineage (NCBI taxonomy): Eukaryota > Metazoa > Chordata > Chondrichthyes > Carcharhiniformes > Carcharhinidae > Prionace > Prionace glauca. The sequence goes on from JBBMRE010000074.1 coordinate 239,041, forward strand.
CTCCATCCCAATTTAATCCTCTCTCCGCTCGATTCCAATACAATCCTCACTCCGCTCGATTCCAATACAATCCTCACTCCGCTCGATTCCAATACAATCCTCACTCCGCTCGATTCCAATACAATCCTCACTCTGCTCCATTCCAATACAATCCTCACTCCGCTCCATTCCAATACAATCCTCACTCCGCTCCATTCCAATACAATCCTCACTCCGCTCCGTTCCAATACAATCCTCACTCCATTCCATACCCAATACAATCCTCACTCCGCTCCATCACAATTCAATCCTCACTCCGCTCCATTCCAATTCAATCCTCACTCCGCTCCATTCCAATACAATCCTCACTCCGCTCCATCCCAATACAATACTCACTCCTCTCCATTCCAATGCAGTCTTCACTCCGCTCCATTCCAATACAATCCTCACTCCACTCCATTCCAATACAATCCTCACTCCGCTCCATCCCAATACAATCCTCACTCCACTCCATTCCGATACAATCCTCACTCCGCTCCATCCCAATTCAATCCTCAATCCGCTCCATCCCATTACAATCCTCACTCCGCTCCATTCCAATACAATCCTCACTCCGCTCCATTCCAATACAATCCTCACTCCGCTCCATTCCAATACAATCCTCACTCCGGTCCATTCCAATACAATCCTCACTCCGCTCCATTCCAATACAATCCTCACTCCGCTCCATTCCAATACAATCCTCACTCCACTCCATTCCAATACAATCCTCACTCCGCTCCATTCCAATACAATCCTCACTCCGCTCCATTCCAATACAATCCTCACTCCGCTCCATTCCAATACAATCCTCACTCCGCTCCATTCCAATACAATCCTCACTCCGGTCCATTCCAATACAATCCTCACTCCGCTCCATTCCAATACAATCCTCACTCCGCTCCATTCCAATACAATCCTCACTCCGCTCCATTCCAATACAATCCTCACTCCGCTCCATTCCAATACAATCCTCACTCCGGTCCATTCCGATACAATCTTCACTCCGCTCCATTCCGATACAATCCTCACTCCGCTCCATTCCGAAACAATCCTCACTCCACTCCATTCCAATACAATCCTCACTCCGCTCCATTCCAATACAATCCTCACTCCGCTCCATTCCAATACAATCCTCACTCCGCTCCATTCCAATACAATCCTCACTCCGCTCCATTCCAATACAGTCTTCACTGCGCTCCATTCCAATACAATCCTCACTCCGCTCCATCCCAATACAATCCTCACTCCACCCCATCCCAATACAATCCTCACTCCGCTCCATTCCAATACAATCCTCACTCCGCTCCATTCCAATAAAATCCCAATCCTCACTCCGCTCCATTCCGATATAATCCTCACTCCATTCCATCCCAATACAATCCTCACTCCGCTCCATTCCAATACAATCCTCACTCCGCTCCATTCCGATATAATCCTCACTCCATTCCATCCCAATACAATCCTCACTCCGCTCCATTCCAATACAATCCTCACTCCACTCCATTCCAATACAATCCTCACTCCGCTCCATTCCAATACAATCCTCACTCCGCTCCATTCCAATACAATCCTCACTCCGCTCCATCCCAATACAATCCTCACTCCGCTCCATTCCAATACAATCCTCACTGCGCTCCATCCCAATACAATCCTCACTCCGCTCCATTCGAATACAATCCTCACTCCACTCCATTTCAATAAAATCCCAATCCTCACTCCGCTCCATCACAATACAATCCTCACTCCGCTCCATTCCAATACAATCCTCACTCCGCTCCATTCCAATACAATCCTCACTCCGCTCCATCCCAATACAATCCTCACTCCTCTCCATTCCAATTCAATCCTCACTCCGCTCCATTCCAATTCAATCCTCACTCCACTCCATCCCAATTCAATCCTCACTCCTCTCCATTCCAATGCAATCCTAACTCCGCTTCATTCCAATACAATCCTCACTCCTCTCCATTCCAATACAATCCTCACTCTGCTGCATTCCAATACAATCCTCACTCCGCTCCATTCCAATACATTCCTCACCCCGCTCCATTCCAATATAATCCTCACTCCTCTCCATTCCAATTCAATCCTCACTCCGCTCCATTCCAATTCAATCCTCACTCCACTCCATCCCAATTCAATCCTCACTCCTCTCCATTCCAATGCAATCCTAACTCCGCTTCATTCCAATACAATCCTCACTCCTCTCCATTCCAATACAATCCTCACTCTGCTGCATTCCAATACAATCCTCACTCCGCTCCATTCCAATACAATCCTCACTCCGCTCCATTCCAATACGTTCCTCACCCCGCTCCATTCCAATACAATCCTCACTACGCTCCATTCCCAATACAATCCTCACTCCGCTCCATTCCAATATAATCCGCACTCCGCTCCATTCCGATACAAACCTCACTCCACTCCATTCCAATACAATACTCACTCCGCTCCATTACAATACAATCCTCACTCCACTCCATTCTAATACAATCGTCACTCCGCTCCATTCCAATACAATCCTCACTCCGCTCCATTCCAATACAAAACTCGCTCCACTCCATTCCAATACAATCCTCACTCCGCTCCATTCCAATACAATCCTCACTCCGCTCCATTCCAATAAAATCCCAATCCTCACTCCGCTCCATTCGAATACAATCCTCACTCCACTCCATTCCAATACAATCCTCACTCCGCTCCATTCCGATATAATCCTCACTCCATTCCATTCCAATACAATCCTCACTCCGCTCCATTCCAATACAATCCTCACTCCGCTCAATTCCAATACAATCCTCACTCCGCTCCATTCCAATACAATCCTCACTCCGCTCAATTCCAATACAATCCTCACTCCGCTCCATTCCAATACAATCCTCACTCCGCTCCATTCGAATACAATCCTCACTCCACTCCATCCCAATTCAATCCTCACTCCTCTCCATTCCAATGCAATCCTAACTCCGCTTCATTCCAATACAATCCTCACTCCTCTCCATTCCAATACAATCCTCACTCTGCTGCATTCCAATACAATCCTCACTCCGCTCCATTCCAATACATTCCTCACCCTGCTCCATTCCAATACAATCCTCACTACGCTCCATTCCCAATACAATCCTCACTCCGCTCCATTCCAATATAATCCGCACTCCGCTCCATTCCGATACAAACCTCACTCCACTCCATTCCAATACAATACTCACTCCGCTCCATTACAATACAATCCTCACTCCACTCCATTCTAATACAATCGTCACTCCGCTCCATTCCAATACAATCCTCACTCTGCTCCATTCCAATACAAAACTCGCTCCACTCCATTCCAATACAATCCTCACTCCGCTCCATTCCAATAAAATCCCAATCCTCACTCCGCTCCATTCCGATATAATCCTCACTCCATTCCATTCCAATACAATCCTCACTCCGCTCCATTCCAATACAATCCTCACTCCGCTCAATTCCAATACAATCCTCACTCCGCTCCATTCCAATACAATCCTCACTCTGCTCCATCCCAATACAATCCTCACTCTGCTCCATTCCAATACAATCCTCACTCCGCTCAATTCCAATACAATCCTCACTCCACTCCATTCCAATACAATCCTCACTCCGCTCCATTCGAATACAATCCTCACTCCGCTCCATTCCAACACAATCCTCACTCCGCTCCATTCCAATACAATCCTCACTCCGCTCCATTCCGATATAATCCTCACTCCATTCCATTCCAATACAATCCTCACTCCGCTCCATTCCAATACAATCCTCACTCCGCTCAATTCCAATACAATCCTCACTCCGCTCCATTCCAATACAATCCTCACTCTGCTCCATCCCAATACAATCCTCACTCTGCTCCATTCCAATACAATCCTCACTCCGCTCAATTCCAATACAATCCTCACTCCACTCCATTCCAATACAATCCTCACTCCACTCCATTCTAATACAATCGTCACTCCGCTCCATTCCAATACAATCCTCACTCTGCTCCATTCCAATACAAAACTCGCTCCACTCCATTCCAATACAATCCTCACTCCGCTCCATTCCAATAAAATCCCAATCCTCACTCCGCTCCATTCTGATACAATCCTCACTCCTCTCCATTCCAATCCAATCCTCACTCCACTCCATTACAATACAATCCTCACTCCGCTCCATCCCAATACAATCCTCACTCCGCTCCATTCCAATACAATCCTCACTCCGCTGCATTCCAATACAATCCTCACTCCGCTCCATTCCAATACAATCCTCACTCCACTCCAATCCAATACAATCCTCACTCCACTCCATTCCAATACAATCCTCACTCCACTCCATCCCGATACAATCCTCACTCCGCTCCATTCCAATACATTCCTCACTCCATTCCATTCCAATACAATCCTCACTCCACTCCAATCCAATACAATCCTCACTCCGCTCCATCCCAATACAATCCTCACTCCACTCCATTCCAATACAATCCTAACTCCGCTCCATTCCAATACAATCCTCACTCCACTCCATACCAATACAATCCTAACTCCTCTCCATTCCAATACAATCCTCACTCCGTCCCATTCCAATACAATCCTCACTCCACTCCATCCGAATACAATCCTCACTCCGCTCCAATCCCAATTCAATCCTCACTCTGCTGCATCCCAATACAATCCTCACTCCGCTCCATTCTGATACAATCCTCACTCCTCTCCATTCCAATCCAATCCTCACTCCGCTCCATTACAATACAATCCTCACTCCGCTCCATCCCAATACAATCCTCACTCTGCTCCATTCCAATACAATCCTCACTCCGCTGCATTCCAATACAATCCTCACTCCGCTCCATTCCAATACAATCCTCACTCCACTCCAATCCAATACAATCCTCACTCCACTCCATTCCAATACAATCCTCACTCCACTCCATCCCGATACAATCCTCACTCCGCTCCATTCCAATACATTCCTCACTCCATTCCATTCCAATACAATCCTTACTCCACTCCAATCCAATACAATCCTCACTCCGCTCCATCCCAATACAATCCTCACTCCACTCCATTCCAATACAATCCTCACTCCACTCCATACCAATACAATCCTAACTCCGCTCCATTCCAATACAATCCTCACTCCTCTCCATTCCAATACAATCCTCACTCCGTCCCATTCCAATACAATCCTCACTCCACTCCATCCGAATACAATCCTCACTCCGCTCCAATCCCACTTCAATCCTCACTCTGCTGCATCCCAATACAATCCTCACTCTGCTCCATTCCAATACAATCCTCACTCTGCTCCATTCCAATACAATCCCAGTCCTCACTCCGCTCCATTCCAATACAATCCTCATTCCGCTCCATTCCAATACAATCCTCAATCCGCTCCATCCCAGTACAATCCTCACTCCGCTCCATTCGAATACAATCCTCAATCCGCTCCATCCCAATACAATCCTCACTCCGCTCCATTCCAATACAATCCTCACTCCGCTCCATTCCAATACAATCCTCAATCCGCTCCATCCCAATGCAATCCTCACTCCGCTCCATTCCAATACAATCCTCACTCCGCTCCATTCCTATACAATCCTCATTCCGCTCCATTCCAATACAATCCTCACTCCGCTCCATTCCAGTACAATCCTCACTCCGCTCCATCCCAATACAATCCTCACTCCCCTCCATTCCAATACAATCCTCACTCCGCTCCATTCCTATACAATCCTCATTCCGCTCCATTCCAATACAATCCTCACTCCGCTCCATTCCAATACAATCCTCACTCCGCTCCATTCCTATACAATCCTCATTCCGCTCCATTCCAATACAATCCTCACTCCGCTCCATTCCTATACAATCCTCATTCCGCTCCATTCCAATACAATCCTCACTCCGCTCCATTCCAATACAATCCTCACTCCGCTCCATTCCAATACAATCCTCACTCCGCTCCTTTCCAATACAATCCTCACTCCGCTCCATTCCAATACAATCCTCACTCCGCTCCATTCCAATACAATCCTCACTCCGGTCCATTCCGATACAATCTTCACTCCGCTCCATTCCGATACAATCCTTACTCCGCTCCATTCCAATACAATCCTCACTGCGCTCCATTCCAATACAATCCTCACTCCACTCCAATCCCAATACAATCCTCACTCCGCTGCATTCCAAACCAATCCTCACTCCGCTCCATTCCAATACAATCCTCACTCCGCTCCATCCCAATACAATCCTCACTCCACTCCATCCCAATTTAATCCTCTCTCCGCTCGATTCCAATACAATCCTCACTCCGCTCGATTCCAATACAATCCTCACTCTGCTCCATTCCAATACAATCCTCACTCCGCTCCATTCCAATACAATCCTCACTCCGCTCCATTCCAATACAATCCTCACTCCGCTCCATTCCAATACAATCCTCACTCCATTCCATACCCAATACAATCCTCACTCCGCTCCATCACAATTCAATCCTCACTCCGCTCCATTCCAATTCAATCCTCACTCCGCTCCATTCCAATACAATCCTCACTCCGCTCCATCCCAATACAATACTCACTCCTCTCCATTCCAATGCAGTCTTCACTCCGCTCCATTCCAATACAATCCTCACTCCACTCCATTCCAATACAATCCTCACTCCGCTCCATCCCAATACAATCCTCACTCCACTCCATTCCGATACAATCCTCACTCCGCTCCATCCCAATTCAATCCTCAATCCGCTCCATCCCATTACAATCCTCACTCCGCTCCATTCCAATACAATCCTCAATCCGCTCCATCCCAATTCAATCCTCACTCCGCTCCATTCCAATACAATCCTCACTCCTCTCCATTCCAATGCAATCCTAACTCCGCTCCATTCCAATACAAACCTCACTCTGCTCCATTCCAGTACAATCCTCACTCCACTCCATCCGAATACAATCCTCACTCCGCTCCAATCCCAATACAATCCTCACTCTGCTGCATTCCAATACAATCCTCACTCCACTCCATTCCAATACAATCCTCACTCCGCTCCATTCCAATACAATCCTCACTCCGCTCCATTCCAATACAATCCTCACTCCGCTCCATCCCAATACAATCCTCACTCCACACCATTCCAATACAATCCTAACTCCGCTCCATTCCAATACAATCCTCACTCCACTCCATGCCAATACAATCCTAACTCCGCTTCATTCAAATACAATCCTCACTCCGCTCCATTCCAATACAATCCTCACTCCGCTCCATTCCAATACAATCCTCACTCCGCTCCATTCCGATACAATCCTCACTCCACTCCATTCCAATACAATCCTCACTCCGCTCCATTCCAATAAAATCCTTACTCCGCTCCATTCCAATACAATCCTCACTCCGCTCCATTCCAATACAATCCTCACTCCGCTCCATTCCAATACAATCCTCACACCGCTCCATCCCAATACAATCCTCACTCCACTCCATTCCAATACAATCCTCACTCCGCTCCATTCCAATAAAATCCTCATTCCGCTCCATTCCAATACAATTCTCACTCCGCTCCATTCCAATACAATCCTCACTCCGCTCCATTCGAATACAATCCTCACTCCGCTCCATCCCAATACAATCCTCACTCCGCACCATTCCTATACAATCCTCACTCCGCTTCATTCCAATACAATCCTCACTCCGCTCCATTCCAATACAATCCTCACTCCGCTCCATTCCAATACAATTCTCACTCCGCTCAATTCCAATACAATCCTCACTCCGCTCCATTCCAATACAATCCTCACTCCGCTCCATTCCTATACAATCCTCACTCCGCTTCATTCCAATACAATCCTCACTCCGCTCCATTCCAATACAATCCTCACTCCGCTCCATTCCAATACAATCCTCACTCCGCTCCATTCCAATACAATCCTCACTCCGCTCCATTCCTATAAAATCCTCACTCCGCTTCATTCCAATACAATCCTCACTCCGCTCCATTCCAATACAATCCTCACTCCGCTCCATTCCAATACAATCCTCACTCCGCTCCATTCCGATACAATCCTCACTCCACTCCATTCCAATACAATCCTCACTCCGCTCCATTCCAATAAAATCCTCACTCCGCTCCATTCCCAATACAATCCTCACTCCGCTCCATTCCAATACAATCCTCACTCCGCTCCATTCCAATACAATCCTCACTCCGCTCCATTCCGATACAATCCTCACTCCACTCCATTCCAATACAATCCTCACTCCGCTCCATTCCAATACAGTCCTCACTCCGCTCCAATCCAATACAATCCTCACTCCGCTCCATTCCAATACAATCCGCACTCCGCTCCATTCCGATATAAACCTCACTCCGCTCCATTCCAATACAATCCTCACTCCGCTCCATTCCAATACAATCCTCACTCCGCTCCATTCCAATACAATCCTCACTCCGCTCCATTCCAATACAATCCTCACTCCGGTCCATTCCGATACAATCTTCACTCCGCTCCATTCCGATACAATCCTCACTCCGCTCCATTCCGAAACAATCCTCACTCCGCTCCATTCCAATACAATCCTCACTCTGCTCCATTCCAATACAATCTTCACTCCGCTCCATTCCAATACAATCCTCACTCCGGTCCATTCCGATACAATCTTCACTCCGCTGCATTCCAATACAATCCTCACTCCGCTCCATTCCAATACAATCCTCACTCCGGTCCATTCCGATACAATCTTCACTCCGCTCCATTCCGATACAATCCTCACTCCGCTCCATTCCGAAACAATCCTCACTCCGCTCCATTCCAATACAATCCTCACTCTGCTCCATTCCAATACAATCCTCACTCCGCTCCATTCCAATACAATCTTCACTGCGCTCCATTCCAATACAATCCTCACTCCGCTCCATCCCAATACAATCCTCACTCTGCTCCATTCCAATACAATCCTCACTCCGCTCCATTCCAATACAATCTTCACTGCGCTCCATTCCAATACAATCCTCACTCCGCTCCATCCCAATACAATCCTCACTCCACGCCATCCCAATACAATCCTCACTCCGCTCCATTCCAATACAATCCTCACTCCGCTCCATTCCAATACAATCCTCACTCCGCTCCATTCCAATACAATCCTCACTCCATTCCATTCCCAATACAATCCTCACTCCGCTCCATCCCAATACAATCCTCACTCCACCCCATCCCAATACAATCCTCACTCCGCTCCATTCCAATACAATCCTCACTCCGCTCCATTCCAATACAATCCTCACTCCGCTCCATTCCAATACAATCCTCACTCCATTCCATTCCCAATACAATCCTCACTCCGCTCCATCACAATTCAATCCTCACTCCGCTCCATTCCAATTCAATCCTCAGTCCGCTCCATTCCAATACAATCCTCACTCCGTTCCATCCCAATACAATCCTCACTCCACTCCATTCCAATACAATCCTCACTCCACTCCATTCCAATACAATCTTCACTCCGCTCCAATCCAATACAATCCTCACTCCACTCCATCCCAATTCAATCCTCACTCCTCTCCATTCCAATGCAATCCTAACTCCGCTTCATTCCAATACAATCCTCACTCCTCTCCATTCCAATACAATCCTCACTCTGCTGCATTCCAATACAATCCTCACTCCGCTCCATTCCAATACAATCCTCACTCCGCTCCATTCCTATACAATCCTCACTCCGCTTCATTCCAATACAATCCTCACTCCGCTCCATTCCAATACAATCCTCACTCCGCTCCATTCCAATACAATCCTCACTCCGCTCCATTCCGATACAATCCTCACTCCGCTCCATTCCAATACAATCCTCACTCCGCTCCATTCCAATACAATCCTCACTACGCTCCATTCCCAATACAATCCTCACTCCGCTCAATTCCAATACAATCCTCAATCCGCTCCATCTCAATACAATCCTCACTCCGCTCCATTCCAATACAATCCTCACTCCGCTCCATTCCTATACAATCCTCACTCCGCTTCATTCCAATACAATCCTCACTCCGCTCCATTCCAATACAATCCTCACTCCGCTCCATTCCTATACAATCCTCACTCCGCTTCATTCCAATACAATCCTCACTCCGCTCCATTCCAATACAATCCTCACTCCGCTCCATTCCAATACAATCCTCACTCCGCTCCATTCCAATACAATCCTCACTCCGCTCCATTCCTATAAAATCCTCACTCCGCTTCATTCCAATACAATCCTCACTCCGCTCCATTCCAATACAATCCTCACTCCGCTCCATTCCAATACAATCCTCACTCCGCTCCATTCCGATACAATCCTCACTCCACTCCATTCCAATACAATCCTCACTCCGCTCCATTCCAATAAAATCCTCACTCCGCTCCATTCCCAATACAATCCTCACTCCGCTCCATTCCAATATAATACTCACTCCGCTCCATTCCAATACAGTCCTCACTCCGCTCCAATCCAATACAATCCTCACTCCGCTCCATTCCAATACAATCCGCACTCCGCTCCATTCCGATATAAACCTCACTCCGCTCCATTCCAATACAATCCTCACTCCGCTCCATTCCAATACAATCCTCACTCCGCTCCATTCCAATACAATCCTCACTCCGCTCCATTCCAATACAATCCTCACTCCGGTCCATTCCGATACAATCTTCACTCCGCTCCATTCCGATACAATCCTCACTCCGCTCCATTCCGAAACAATCCTCACTCCGCTCCATTCCAATACAATCCTCACTCTGCTCCATTCCAATACAATCTTCACTCCGCTCCATTCCAATACAATCCTCACTCCGGTCCATTCCGATACAATCTTCACTCCGCTCCATTCCAATACAATCCTCACTCCGCTCCATTCCAATACAATCCTCACTCCGGTCCATTCCGATACAATCTTCACTCCGCTCCATTCCGATACAATCCTCACTCCGCTCCATTCCGAAACAATCCTCACTCCTCTCCATTCCAATACAATCCTCACTCTGCTCCATTCCAATACAATCCTCACTCCGCTCCATTCCAATACAATCTTCACTGCGCTCCATTCCTATACAATCCTTACTCCGCTTCATTCCAATACAATCCTCACTCCGCTCCATTCCAATACAATCCTCACTCCGCTCCATTTCAATACAATCCTCACTCCGCTCCATTCCGATACAATCCTCACTCCACTCCATTCCAATACAATCCTCACTCCGCTCCATTCCAATAAAATCCTCACTCCGCTCCATTCCCAATACAATCCTCACTCCGCTCCATTCCAATACAATACTCACTCCGCTCCATTCCAATACAATCCTCACTCCGGTCCATTCCGATACAATCTTCTCTCCGCTCCATTCCAATACAATCCTCACTCCGCTCCATTCCGAAACAATCCTCACTCCGCTCCATTCCAATACAATCCTCACTCCGGTCCATTCCGATACAATCTTCTCTCCGCTCCATTCCAATACAATCCTCACTCTGCTCCATTCCAATACAATCTTCACTGCGCTCCATTCCAATACAATCCTCACTCCGCTCCATCCCAATACAATCCTCACTCCACCCCATCCCAATACAATCCTCACTCCGCTCCATTCCAATACAATCCTCACTCCGCTCCATTCCAATACAATCCTCACTCCGCTCCATTCCAATACAATCCTCACTCCATTCCATTACCAATACAATCCTCACTCCGCTCCATCACAATTCAATCCTCACTCCGCTCCATTCCAATTCAATCCTCAGTCCGCTCCATTCCAATACAATCCTCACTCCGTTCCATCCCAATACAATCCTCACTCCACTCCATTCCAATACAATCCTCACTCCACTCCATTCCAATACAATCTTCACTCCGCTCCAATCCAATACAATCCTCACTCCACTCCATCCCAATTCAATCCTCACTCCTCTCCATTCCAATGCAATCCTAACTCCGCTTCATTCCAATACAATCCTCACTCCTCTCCATTCCAATACAATCCTCACTCCGCTCCATTCCAATACAATCCTCACTCCGCTCCATTCGAATACAATCCTCACTCTGCTCCATTCCAATACAATCCTCACTCGGCTCCATTCCAATACAATCCTCACTCCTCTCCATTGCAATACAATCCTCACTCCGCTCCATTCCAATACAATCCTCACTCCACTCCATTCCAATACAATCCTCACTCCGGTCCATTCCGATACAATCTTCACTCCGCTCCATTCCGATACAATCCTCACTCCGCTCCATTCCAATACAATCCTCACTCCACTCCATTCCAATACAATCCTCAATCCGCTCCATTCCAATACAATCCTCAATCCGCTCCATTCCAATACAATCCTCACTCTGCTCCATTCCAATACAATCCTCACTCCACTCCATTCCAAAACAATCCTCACTCCGGTCCATTCCAATACAATCCTCACTCTTCTCCATTCCAATACAATCCTCACTCCGGTCCATTCCGATAAAATCCTCACTCCGCTCCATTCCCAATACAATCCTCACTCCGCTCCATTCCAATATAATACTCACTCCGCTCCATTCCAATACAATCCTCACTCCGCTCCATTCTAATATAATCCGCACTCCGCTCCATTCCGATACAAACCTCACTCGACTCCATTCCAATACAATCCTCACTCCGGTCCATTCCAATACAATCCTCACTCCGCTCCATTCCAATACAATCCTCACTCCATTCCATACCCAATACAATCCTCACTCCGCTCCATCACAATTCAATCCTCACTCCGCTCCATTCCAATTCAATCCTCACTCCGCTCCATTCCAATACAATCCTCACTCCGCTCCATCCCAATACAATACTCACTCCTCTCCATTCCAATGCAGTCTTCACTCCGCTCCATTCCAATACAATCCTCACTCCTCTCCATTCCAATACAATCCTCACTCCGCCCCATTCCAATACAGTCCTCACTCCACTCCATCCGAATACAATCCTCACTCCGCTCCAATCCCAATTCAATCCTCACTCTGCTGCATCCCAATACAATCCTCACTCTGCTCCATTCCAATACAATCCTCACTCCACTCCATCCGAATACAATCCTCACTCCGCTCCAATCCCAATTCAATCCTCACTCTGCTGCATCCCAATACAATCCTCACTCCGCTCCATTCCAATACAATCCTCACTCCGCTCCATTCCAATACAATCCTCAATCCGCTCCATCCCAATACAATCCTCACTCCGCTCCATTCCAATACAATCCTCACTCCGCTCCATTCCAATACAATCCTCACTCCGCTCCATTCCAATACAATCCTCAATCCGCTCCATCCCAATACAATCCTCACTCCGCACCATTCCAATACAATCCTCACTCCGCTCCATTCCAATACAATTCTCACTCCACTCCATTCCAATACAATTCTCACTCCGCTCAATTCCAATACAATCCTCACTCCGCTCCATTCCAATACAATCCTCACTCCGCTCCATTCCTATACAATCCTCACTCCGCTTCATTCCAATACAATCCTCACTCCGCTCCATTCCAATACAATCCTCACTCCGCTCCATTCCAATACAATCCTCACTCCGCTCCATTCCGATACAATCCTCACTCCGCTCCATTCCAATACAATCCTCACTCCGCTCCATTCCAATACAATCCTCACTCCGCTCCATTCCCAATACAATCCTCACTCCGCTCCATTCCAATACAATCCTCAATCCGCTCCATCCCAATACAATCCTCACTCCGCTCCATTCCAATACAATCCTCACTCCGCTCCATTCCTATACAATCCTCACTCCGCTCCATTCCAATACAATCCTCACTCCGCTCCATTCCAATACAATCCTCAATCCGCTCCATCCCAATACAATCCTCACTCCGCTTCATTCCAATACAATCCTCACTCCGCTCCATTCCAAAACAATCCTCACTCCGGTCCATTCCAATACAATCCTCACTCTTCTCCATTCCAATACAATCCTCACTCCGGTCCATTCCGATAAAATCCTCACTCCGCTCCATTCCAATACAATCCTCACTCCGCTCCATTCCAATACAATCCTCACTCCATTCCATACCCAATACAATCCTCACTCCGCTCCATCACAATTCAATCCTCACTCCGCTCCATTCCAATTCAATCCTCACTCCGCTCCATTCCAATACAATCCTCACTCCGCTCCATCCCAATACAATACTCACTCCTCTCCATTCCAATGCAGTCTTCACTCCGCTCCATTCCAATACAATCCTCACTCCTCTCCATTCCAATACAATCCTCACTCTGCCCCATTCCAATACAGTCCTCACTCCACTCCATCCGAATACAATCCTCACTCCGCTCCAATCCCAATTCAATCCTCACTCTGCTGCATCCCAATACAATCCTCACTCTGCTCCATTCCAATACAATCCTCACTCCACTCCATCCGAATACAATCCTCACTCCGCTCCAATCCCAATTCAATCCTCACTCTGCTGCATCCCAATACAATCCTCACTCCGCTCCATTCCAATACAATCCTCACTCCGCTCCATTCCAATACAATCCTCAATCCGCTCCATCCCAATACAATCCTCACTCCGCTCCATTCCAATAAAATCCTCACTCCGCTCCATTCCAATACAATCCTCACTCCGCTCCATTCCAATACAATCCTCAATCCGCTCCATCCCAATACAATCCTCACTCCGCACCATTCCAATACAATCCTCACTCCGCTCCATTCCAATACAATCCTCACTCCACTCCATTCCAATACAATTCTCACTCCGCTCAATTCCAATACAATCCTCACTCCGCTCCATTCCAATACAATCCTCACTCCGCTCCATTCCTATACAATCCTCACTCCGCTTCATTCCAATACAATCCTCACTCCGCTCCATTCCAATACAATCCTCACTCCGCTCCATTCCAATACAATCCTCACTCCGCTCCATTCCGATACAATCCTCACTCCGCTCCATTCCAATACAATCCTCACTCCGCTCCATTCCAATACAATCCTCACTCCGCTCCATTCCCAATACAATCCTCACTCCGCTCCATTCCAATACAATCCTCAATCCGCTCCATCCCAATACAATCCTCACTCCGCTCCATTCCAATACAATCCTCACTCCGCTCCATTCCTATACAATCCTCACTCCGCTTCATTCAAATACAATCCTCTCTCCGCTCCATTCCAATACAATCCTCACTCCGCTCCATTCCAATACAATCCTCACTCCGCTCCATTCCGATACAATCCTCACTCCACTCCATTCCAATACAATCCTCACTCCGCTCCATTCCAATAAAATCCTCACTCCTCTCCATTCCAATACAATTCTCACTCCGCTCCATTCCAATACAATCCTCACTCCGCTCCATCCCAATACAATCCTCACTCCGCACCATTCCTATACAATCCTCACTCCGCTTCATTCCAATACAATCCTCACTCCGCTCCATTCCAATACAATCCTCACTCCGCTCCATTCCAATACAATTCTCACTCCGCTCAATTCCAATACAATCCTCACTCCGCTCCATTCCAATACAATCCTCACTCCGCTCCATTCCTATACAATCCTCACTCCGCTTCATTCCAATACAATCCTCACTCCGCTCCATTCCAATACAATCCTCACTCCGCTCCATTCCAATACAATCCTCACTCCGCTCCATTCCAATACAATCCTCACTCCGCTCCATTCCTATAAAATCCTCACTCTGCTCCATTCCAATACAATCCTCACTCCACTCCATTCCAAAACAATCCTCACTCCGGTCCATTCCAATACAATCCTCACTCTTCTCCATTCCAATACAATCCTCACTCCGGTCCATTCCGATAAAATCCTCACTCCGCTCCATTCCCAATACAATCCTCACTCCGCTCCATTCCAATATAATACTCACTCCGCTCCATTCCAATACAATCCTCACTCCGCTCCATTCCAATACAATCCTCACTCCGCTCCATCCCAATACAATCCTCACTCCGCTCCATTCCAATACAATCCTCACTCCGCTCCATTCCAATATAATACTCACTCCGCTCCATTCTAATATAATCCGCACTCCGCTCCATTCCGATACAAACCTCACTCCACTCCATTCCAATACAATCCTCACTCCGGTCCATTCCAATACAATCCTCACTCCGCTCCATTCCAATACAATCCTCACTCCGCTCCATTCCAATACAATCCTCACTCCGCTCCATTCCAATACAATCCTCACTCCGCTCCATACCCAGTACAATCCTCACTCCGCTCCATCACAATTCAATCCTCACTCCGCTCCATTCCAATTCAATCCTCACTCCGCTCCATTCCAATACAATCCTCACTCCGCTCCATCCCAATACAATACTCACTCCTCTCCATTCCAATGCAGTCTTCACTCCGCTCCATTCCAATACAATCCTCACTCCTCTCCATTCCAATACAATCCTCACTCCGCCCCATTCCAATACAGTCCTCACTCCACTCCATCCGAATACAATCCTCACTCCGCTCCAATCCCAATTCAATCCTCACTCTGCTGCATCCCAATACAATCCTCACTCTGCTCCATTCCAATACAATCCTCACTCCACTCCATCCGAATACAATCCTCACTCCGCTCCAATCCCAATTCAATCCTCACTCTGCTGCATCCCCATACAATCCTCACTCCGCTCCATTCCAATACAATCCTCACTCCGCTCCATTCCAATACAATCCTCAATCCGCTCCATCCCAATACAATCCTCACTCCGCTCCATTCCAATACAATCCTCAATCCGCTCCATCCCAATACAATCCTCACTCCGCACCATTCCAATACAATTCTCACTCCGCTCAATTCCAATACAATCCTCACTCCGCTCCATTCCAATACAATCCTCACTCCGCTCCATTCCTATACAATCCTCACTCCGCTTCATTCCAATACAATCCTCACTCCGCTCCATTCCAATACAATCCTCACTCCGCTCCATTCCAATACAATCCTCACTCCGCTCCATTCCGATACAATCCTCACTCCGCTCCATTCCAATACAATCCTCACTCCGCTCCATTCCAATACAATCCTCACTCCGCTCCATTCCCAATACAATCCTCACTCCGCTCCATTCCAATACAATCCTCAATCCGCTCCATCCCAATACAATCCTCACTCCGCTCCATTCCAATACAATCCTCACTCCGCTCCATTCCTATACAATCCTCACTCCGCTTCATTCAAATACAATCCTCTCTCCGCTCCATTCCAATACAATCCTCACTCCGCTCCATTCCGATACAATCCTCACTCCACTCCATTCCAATACAATCCTCACTCCGCTCCATTCCAATAAAATCCTCACTCCTCTCCATTCCAATACAATTCTCACTCCGCTCCATTCCAATACAATCCTCACTCCGCTCCATCCCAATACAATCCTCACTCCGCACCATTCCTATACAATCCTCACTCCGCTTCATTCCAATACAATCCTCACTCCGCTCCATTCCAATACAATCCTCACTCCGCTCCATTCCAATACAATTCTCACTCCGCGCAATTCCAATACAATCCTCACTCCGCTCCATTCCAATACAATCCTCACTCCGCTCCATTCCTATACAATCCTCACTCCGCTTCATTCCAATACAATCCTCACTCCGCTCCATTCCAATACAATCCTCACTCCGCTCCATTCCAATACAATCCTCACTCCGCTCCATTCCAATACAATCCTCACTCCACTCCATTCCAATACAATCCTCACTCCGCTCCATTCCAATAAAATCCTCACTCCGCTCCATTCCCAATACAATCCTCACTCCGCTCCATTCCAATATAATACTCACTCCGCTCCATTCCAATACAATCCTCACTCCGCTCCATTCCAATAAAATCCTCACTCCGCTCCATTCCAATACAATCCTCACTCCGCTCCATTCCTATACAATCCTCACTCCGCTCCATTCCGATACAATCCTCACTCCACTCCATTTCAATACAATCCTCACTCCGCTCCATTCCTATACAATCCTCACTCCGCTCCATTCCAATACAATCCTCACTCCGCTCCATTCCAATACAATCCTCACTCCGCTCCATTCCAATACAATCCTCACTACGCTCCATTCCAATACAATCTTCACTCCGCTCCATTCCAGTACAATCCTCACTGCGCTCCATTCCAATACAATCCTCACTCCGCTCCATTCCAATACAATCCTCACTCCACTCCATTCCAATACAATCCTCACTCCGCTCCATCCCAATATAATCCTCACTCCGCTCCATCCCAATACAATCCTCACTCCGCTCCATTCCAATACAATCCTCACTCCGCTCCATTCCAATACAATCCTCACTCCGCTCCATTCCTATACAATCCTCACTCCGCTCCATTCCAATACAATCCTCACTCCGCTCCATTCCAATACAATCCTCACCCCGCTCCATTCCAATACAATCCTCACTCCGCTCCATCCCAATACAATCCTCACTCAGCTCCATTCCACTACAATCCTATCTCCGCTCCATTCCAATACAATCCTCACTCCGCTCCATTCCAATACAATCCTCACCCCGCTCCATTCCAATACAATCCTCACTCCGCTCCATCCCAATACAATCCTCACTCAGCTCCATTCCACTACAATCCTCTCTCCGCTCCATCCCAATACAATGCTCACTCCACTCCATCCCAATACAATCCTCACACCGCTCCATTCCAATACAATCCTCACTCCTCTCCAATCCAATACAATCCTCACTCCGCTCCATTCGAATACAGTCCTCACTCCGCTCCATTCCAATACAATCCTCACTCCGCTCCATTCCAATACAATCCTCACTCCACTCCATTCCAATACAATCCTCACTCCGCTCCATTCCAATACAATCCTCACTCCTCTCCATTCCAATACAATCCTCACTCCGCTCCATTCGAATACAGTCTTCACTCCGCTCCATTCCAATACAATCCTCACTCCGCTCCATTCCAATACAATCCTCACTCCACTCCATTCCAATACAATCCTCACTCCGCTCCATTCCGATACAATTCTCACTCCGCTCCATCCCAATACAATCCTCACTCCGCTCCATTCCGATACAATTCTCACTCCGCTCCATTCCGATACAATCCTCACTCCGCTCCATTCCGATACAATCCTCATTCCGCTCCATTCCGATAGAATCCTCACTCCGCTCCATTCCGTTACAGTCCTCACTCCGCTCCATTCCGATACAATCCTCACTCCGCTCCATTCCAATACAATCCTCACTCCGCTCCATTCCAATACAATCCTCACTCCGCTCCATTCCAATACAATCCTCACTCCACTCCATTCCCAATACAATCCTCACTCCGCTCCATGCCGATATAATCCTCACTCCATTCCATTACAATACAATCCTCACTCCGCTCAATTCCAATACAATCCTCACTCCGCTCCATTCCAATACAATCCTCACTCCGCTCCATTCCAATACAATCCTCACTCCGCTCCATTCCAATACAATCCTCACTCAGCTCCATTCCAATACAATCCTCACTCCTCTCCATTCCAATACAATCCTCACTCCGCTCCATTCCAATACAATCCTCACTCCGCTCCATTCCAATATAATCCTCACTCCGCTCCATTCCAATACAATCCTCATTCCGGTCCATTCCGATACAATCCTCACTCCACTCCATTCCAATACAATCCTCCCTCCGCTCCATTCCCATACAATCCTCACTCCGCTCCATTCCAATACAATCCTCACTCCGCTCCATTCCAATACAATCCTAACTCCACTCCATTCCAATACAATCCTCACTCCGCTCCATTCCAATACAATCCTCACTCCGCTCAATTCCAATACAATCCTCACTCCGCTCCATTCCAATACAATCCTCACTCCGCTCCATTCCAATACAATCCTCACTCCACTCCATCCCAATACAATCCTCACACCGCTCCATTCCATTACAATCCACACTCCTCTCCATTCCAATACAATCCTCACTCCGCTCCATTCGAATACAGTCCTCACTCCGCTCCATTCCAATACAATTCTTACTCCACTCCATTCAAATACCATCCTTTCTCCACTCCATTCCAATACAATCCTCTCTCTGCTCCATCCCAATACAATCCTCACTCCACTCCATTCCAATACAATCCTCACTCCACTCCATTCCAATACAATCCTCACTCTGCTCCATCCCAATACAATCCTCACTCCACTCCATTCCAATACAATCCTCACTCCACTCCATTCCAATACAATCCTCACTCCGCTCCATTCCAATACAATCCTCACTCCGCTCCATTCCAATACAATCCTCACACCGCTCCATCCCAATACAATCCTCACTCCGCTCCATTCCAATACAATCCTCACTCCGCTCCATTCCAATACAATCCTCACTCCTCTCCATTCCAATACAATCCTCACTCGGCTCCATTCCAATACAATCCTCACTCCGCTCCATTCCAATACAATCCTCACTCAGCTCCATTCCAATACAATCCTCACTCTGCTCCATTCCAATACAATCCTCACTCCGCTCTATTCGAATACAATCCTCACTCCGCTCCATTCAAATAGAATCCTCACTCCGCTCCATCCCAATACAATCCTCACTCTGCTCCATTCCAATACAATCCTCTCTCCGCTCCATCCCAATACAATCCTTACTCCACTCCATTCCAATACAATCCTCACTCCGCTCCATCCCAATACAGTCCTCACTCCGCTCCATTCCAATACAATCCTCACACCGCTCCATTCCAATACAATCCCCACTCCGCTCCATTCCAATACAATCCTCACTCCGCTCCATACCAATACAATCCTCACTCCCTTCCATTCCAATACAATCCTCACACCGCTCCATTCCAATACAATCCTCACACCGCTCAATTCCAATACAATCCTCACTCCGCTCCATTCCAATACAATCCTCACTCCGCTCCATTCCAATACAATCCTCACACCGCTCAATTCCAATACAATCCTCACTCCGCTCCATTCCAATACAATCCTCACTCCACTCCATTCCAATACAATCCTCACTCCGCTCAATTCCAATACAATCCTCACTCTGCTCCATTCCAATACAATCCTCACTCCGGTCCATTCCAATACAATCCTCACTCCGCTCCATTCCAATACAATCCTCACTCCGCTCCATTCCAATACAATCCTCACTCCGCTCCATTCCAATACAATCCTCACTCCACTCCATACCAATAGAATCCTCACTCCACTCCATTCCAATACAATCCTCACTCCGCTCAATTCCAACACAATCCTCACTCCGCTCCATCCCAATACAATCCTCACTCCATTACAATACAATCCTCACTCCGCTCAATTCCAATACAATCCTCACTCTGCTCCATTCCAATACAATCCTCACTCCGCTCCATTCCAATACAATCCTCACTCCGCTCCATTCCAATACAATCCTCACTCCGCTCCATTCCAATACAATCCTCACTCCTCTCCATTCCAATAAATTCCTCACTCCACTCCATTACAATACAATCCTCACTCCGCTCCATTCCATTACAATCCTCACTCCGCTCCATTCCAATACAATCCTCACTCTACTCCATTCCAATACAATCCTCACTCCGCTCCATTCTAATACAATCCTCACTCCGCTCCATTCCAATACAATCCTCACTCCACTCCATTCCAATACAATCCTCACTCCGCTCCATTCCAATACAATCCTCACTCTGCTCCATTCCAATACAATCCTCACTCCGCTCCATCCCATTACAATCCTCACTCCACTCCATTCAAATACCATCCTCACTCCACTCCATTCCAATACAATCCTCTCTCTGCTCCATCCCAATACAATCCTCACTCCACTCCATTCCAATACAATCCTCACTCCACTCCATTCCAATACAATCCTCACTCTGCTCCATCCCAATACAATCCTCACTCCACTCCATTCCAATACAATCCTCACTCCACTCCATTCCAATACAATCCTCACTCCGCTCCATTCCAATACAATCCTCACTCCGCTCCATTCCAATACAATCCTCACTCCGCTCCATTCCAATACAATCCTCACTCCTCTCCATTCCAATACAATCCTCACTCGGCTCCATTCCAATACAATCCTCACTCCGCTCCATTCCAATACAATCCTCACTCAGCTCCATTCCAATACAATCCTCACCCTGCTCCATTCCAATACAATCCTCACTCCGCTCTATTCGAATACAATCCTCACTCCGCTCCATTCAAATAGAATCCTCACTCCGCTCCATCCCAATACAATCCTCACTCTGCTCCATTCCAATACAATCCTCTCTCCGCTCCATCCCAATACAATCCTTACTCCACTCCATTCCAATACAATCCTCACTCCGCTCCATCCCAATACAGTCCTCACTCCGCTCCATTCCAATACAATCCTCACACCGCTCCATTCCAATACAATCCTCACTCCGCTCCATTCCAATACAATCCTCACTCCGCTCCATACCAATACAATCCTCACTCCCTTCCATTCCAATACAATCCTCACACCGCTCCATTCCAATACAATCCTCACACCGCTCAATTCCAATACAATCCTCACTCCGCTCCATTCCAATACAATCCTCACTCCGCTCCATTCCAATACAATCCTCACACCGCTCAATTCCAATACAATCCTCACTCCGCTCCATTCCAATACAATCCTCACTCCACTCCATTCCAATACAATCCTCACTCCGCTCAATTCCAATACAATCCTCACTCTGCTCCATTCCAATACAATCCTCACTCCGGTCCATTCCAATACAATCCTCACTCCGCTACATTCCAATACAATCCTCACTCCGCTCCATTCCAATACAATCCTCACTCCGCTCCATTCCAATACAATCCTCACTCCACTCCATACCAATAGAATCCTCACTCCACTCCATTCCAATACAATCCTCACTCCGCTCAATTCCAACACAATCCTCACTCCGCTCCATCCCAATACAATCCTCACTCCATTACAATACAATCCTCACTCCGCTCAATTCCAATACAATCCTCACTCTGCTCCATTCCAATACAATCCTCACTCCGCTCCATTCCAATACAATCCTCACTCCGCTCCATTCCAATACAATCCTCACTCCGCTCCATTCCAATACAATCCTCACTCCTCTCCATTCCAATAAATTCCTCACTCCACTCCATTACAATACAATCCTCACTCCGCTCCATTCCATTACAATCCTCACTCCGCTCCATTCCAATACAATCCTCACTCAGCTCCATTACAATACAATCCTCACTCCGCTCCATTCCATTACAATCCTCACTCCGCTCCATTCCAATACAATCCTCACTCCACTCCATTCCAATACAATCCTCACTCCGCTCCATCCCAATACAATCCTCACTCCGCTCCATTCCAATACAATCCTCACTCCGCTCCATTCCAATACAATCCTCACTCCGCTCCATTCCAATACAATCCTCACTCCGCTCCATCCCAATACAATCCTCACTGCGCTCCATTCAAATACAATCCTCACTCCGCTCCATCCCAATACAATCCTCACTCTGCTCCATTCCAATACAATCCTCACTCCGCTCCATTCCAATACAATCCTCACACCGCTCCATTCCAATACAATCCTCACTCCGCTCCATTCCAATACAATCCTCACTCCGCTCCATTCCAATACAATCCTCACTCCGCTCCATCCCAATACAATCCTCACTGCGCTCCATTCAAATACAATCCTCACTCCGCTCCATCCCAATACAATCCTCACTCTGCTCCATTCCAATACAATCCTCACTCTGCTCCATTCCAATACAATCCTCACTCCGCTCCATTCCAATACAATCCTCACACCGCTCCATTCCAATACAATCCTCACTCCGCTCAATTCCAATACAATCCTCACTCCGCTCCATTCCAATACAATCCTCACACCGCTCCATTCCAATACAATCCTCACTCCACTCCATTCCAATACAATCCTCACTCCGCTCCATTCCAATACAATCCTCACTCCGCTCCATACCAATACAATCCTCACTCTGCTCCATTCCAATACAATCCTCACTCCGCTCCATTCCAATACAATCCTCACTCCGCTCCATTCCAATACAATCCTCACTCGGCTCCATTCCAATACAATCCTCACTCCGCTCCATTCCAATACAATCCTCACTCCGCTCCATTCAAATACAATCCTCACTCCGCTCCATTCCAATACAATCCTCACTCCGCTCCATTCCAATACAATCCTCACTCCGCTCCATTCCAATACAATCCTCACTCCGCTCCATCGCAATACAATCCTCACTCCACTCCATTCCAATACAATCCTCACTCCGCTCCATTCCAATACAGTCCTCACTCGACTCCATTCCAATACAATCCTCACTCCGCTCCATTCCAATACAATCCTCACTCCGCTCCATTCCAATACAATCCTCACTCCGCTCCATTCCAATACAATCCTCACTCCACTCCATTCCAATACAATCCTCACTCCGCTCCATTCCAATACAGTCCTCACTCGACTCCATTCCAATACAATCCTCACTCCGCTCCATTCCAATACAATCCTCACTCCGCTCCATTCGAATACAATCCTCACTCCGCTCCATTCCAATACAATCCTCACTCCACTCCATTCCAATACAATCCGCACTCTACTCCATTCCAATACAATCCTCACTCCGCTCCATCCCAATACAATCCTCACTCCGCTCCATCCCAATGCAATCCTCACTCCACTCCGTTCCCATACAATCCTCACTCCGCTCCATTCCGATACAATCCTCACTCCGGTCCATTCCAATACAATCCTCACTCCACTCCATTCCAATACAATCCTCACTCCGCTCCATTCCAATACAATCCTCACTCCGCTCCATCCCAATACAATCCTCACTCCGCTCCATTCAAATACAATCCTCACTCCACTCCATTCCAATACAATCCTCACTCCGCTCCATTCCAATACAATCCTCACTCCGCTCCATTCCAATACAATCCTCACTCCGCTACATTCGAATACAATCCTCACTCCGCTCCATTCCATTACAATCCTCACTCCACTCCATTCCAATACAATCCTCACTCTACTCCATTCCAATACAATCCTCACTCCGCTCCATTCTAATACAATCCTCACTCCGCTCCATTCCAATACAATCCTCACTCCACTCCATTCCAATACAATCCTCACTCCGCTCCATTCCAATACAATCCTCACTCTGCTCCATTCCAATACAATCCTCACTCCGCTCCATCCCATTACAATCCTCACTCCACTCCATTCAAATACCATCCTCACTCCACTCCATTCCAATACAATCCTCTCTCTGCTCCATCCCAATACAATCCTCACTCCACTCCATTCCAATACAATCCTCACTCCACTCCATTCCAATACAATCCTCACTCTGCTCCATCCCAATACAATCCTCACTCCACTCCATTCCAATACAATCCTCACTCCACTCCATTCCAATACAATCCTCACTCCGCTCCATTCCAATACAATCCTCACTCCGCTCCATTCCAATACAATCCTCACACCGCTCCATCCCAATACAATCCTCACTCCGCTCCATTCCAATACAATCCTCACTCCGCTCCATTCCAATACAATCCTCACTCCTCTCCATTCCAATACAATCCTCACTCGGCTCCATTCCAATACAATCCTCACTCCGCTCCATTCCAATACAATCCTCACTCAGCTCCATTCCAATACAATCCTCACTCTGCTCCATTCCAATACAATCCTCACTCCGCTCTATTCGAATACAATCCTCACTCCGCTCCATTCAAATAGAATCCTCACTCCGCTCCATCCCAATACAATCCTCACTCTGCTCCATTCCAATACAATCCTCTCTCCGCTCCATCCCAATACAATCCTTACTCCACTCCATTCCAATACAATCCTCACTCCGCTCCATCCCAATACAGTCCTCACTCCGCTCCATTCCAATACAATCCTCACACCGCTCCATTCCAATACAATCCTCACTCCGCTCCATTCCAATACAATCCTCACTCCGCTCCATACCAATACAATCCTCACTCCCTTCCATTCCAATACAATCCTCACACCGCTCCATTCCAATACAATCCTCACACCGCTCAATTCCAATACAATCCTCACTCCGCTCCATTCCAATACAATCCTCACTCCGCTCCATTCCAATACAATCCTCACACCGCTCAATTCCAATACAATCCTCACTCCGCTCCATTCCAATACAATCCTCACTCCACTCCATTCCAATACAATCCTCACTCCGCTCAATTCCAATACAATCCTCACTCTGCTCCATTCCAATACAATCCTCACTCCGGTCCATTCCAATACAATCCTCACTCCGCTCCATTCCAATACAATCCTCACTCCGCTCCATTCCAATACAATCCTCACTCCGCTCCATTCCAATACAATCCTCACTCCACTCCATACCAATAGAATCCTCACTCCACTCCATTCCAATACAATCCTCACTCCGCTCAATTCCAACACAATCCTCACTCCGCTCCATCCCAATACAATCCTCACTCCATTACAATACAATCCTCACTCCGCTCAATTCCAATACAATCCTCACTCTGCTCCATTCCAATACAATCCTCACTCCGCTCCATTCCAATACAATCCTCACTCCGCTCCATTCCAATACAATCCTCACTCCGCTCCATTCCAATACAATCCTCACTCCTCTCCATTCCAATAAATTCCTCACTCCACTCCATTACAATACAATCCTCACTCCGCTCCATTCCATTACAATCCTCACTCCGCTCCATTCCAATACAATCCTCACTCAGCTCCATTACAATACAATCCTCACTCCGCTCCATTCCATTACAATCCTCACTCCGCTCCATTCCAATACAATCCTCACTCCACTCCATTCCAATACAATCCTCACTCCGCTCCATCCCAATACAATCCTCACTCCGCTCCATTCCAATACAATCCTCACTCCGCTCCATTCCAATACAATCCTCACTCTGCTCCATCCCAATACAATCCTCACTGCGCTCCATTCAAATACAATCCTCACTCCGCTCCATCCCAATACAATCCTCACTCTGCTCCATTCCAATACAATCCTCACTCCGCTCCATTCCAATACAATCCTCACACCGCTCCATTCCAATACAATCCTCACTCCGCTCAATTCCAATACAATCCTCCCTCCGCTCCATTCCAATACAATCCTCACTCCGCTCCATTCCAATACAATCCTCACTCCGCTCCATACCAATACAATCCTCACTCTGCTCCATTCCAATACAATCCTCACTCCGCTCCATTCCAATACAATCCTCACTCCGCTCCATTCCAATACAATCCTCACTCGGCTCCATTCCAATACAATCCTCACTCCGCTCCATTCCAATACAATCCTCACTCCGCTCCATTCAAATACAATCCTCACTCCGCTCCATTCCAATACAATCCTCACTCCGCTCCATTCCAATACAATCCTCACTCCGCTCCATTCCAATACAATCCTCACTCCGCTCCATCGCAATACAATCCTCACTCCGCTCCATTCCAATACAATCCTCACTCCGCTCCATTCCAATACAATCCTCACTCCGCTCCATTCCAATACAATCCTCACTCCGCTCCATTCCAATACAATCCTCACTCCACTCCATTCCAATACAATCCTCACTCCGCTCCATTCCAATACAGTCCTCACTCGACTCCATTCCAATACAATCCTCACTCCGCTCCATTCCAATACAATCCTCACTCCGCTCCATTCGAATACAATCCTCACTCCGCTCCATTCCAATACAATCCTCACTCCACTCCATTCCAATACAATCCGCACTCTACTCCATTCCAATACAATCCTCACTCCGCTCCATTCTAATACAATCCTCACTCCGCTCCATTCCAATACAATCCTCACTCCACTCCATTCCAATACAATCCTCACTCCGCTCCATTCCAATACAATCCTCACTCTGCTCCATTCCAATACAATCCTCACTCCGCTCCATCCCATTACAATCCTCACTCCACTCCATTCAAATACCATCCTCACTCCACTCCATTCCAATACAATCCTCTCTCCGCTCCATCCCAATACAATCCTCACTCCACTCCATTCCAATACAATCCTCACTCCACTCCATTCCAATACAATCCTCACTCTGCTCCATCCCAATACAATCCTCACTCCACTCCATTCCAATACAATCCTCACTCCACTCCATTCCAATACAATCCTCACTCCGCTCCATTCCAATACAATCCTTACTCCGCTCCATTCCAATACAATCCTCACTCCGCTCCATTCCAATACAATCCTCACTCCGCTCCATTCCAATACAATTCTCACTCCACTCCATTCCCAGTACAATCCTCACTGCGCTCCATTCCAATACAATCCTCACTCCACTCCATTCCAATACAATCCTCACTCCGCTCCATTCCAATACAATTCTCACTCTGCTCCATTCCAATACAATCCTCACTCCGCTCCATTCCAATACAATCCTCACTCCGCTCCATCGCAATAAAATCCTCACTCCACTCCATTCCAATACAATCCTCACTCCGCTCTATTCCAATACAATCCTCACTCCTCTCAATCGCAATACAATCCTCACTCCGCTCCATTCCGATACAATCCTCACTCCACTCCATTCCAATACAATCCTCACTCCGCCCCATTCCAATACAATCCTCACTCCGCTCCATCCCAATACAATCCTCACTCTGCTCCATTCCAATACAATCCTCACTCCGCTCCATCCCAATACAATCCTCACTCCGCTCCATTCAAATACAATCCTCACTCCACTCCATTCCAATACAATCCTCACTCCGCTCCATTCCAATACAATCCTCACTCCACTCCATCCCAATACAATCCTCACTCCGCTCCATTCCAATACAATCCTCACTCCGCTACATTCGAATACAATCCTCACTCCGCTCCATTCCAATACAATCCTCACTCCACTCCATTCCAATACAATCCTCACTCTACTCCATTCCAATACAATCCTCACTCCGCTCCATTCTAATACAATCCTCACTCCGCTCCATTCCAATACAATCCTCACTCCACTCCATTCCAATACAATCCTCACTCCGCTCCAATCCAATACAATCCTCACTCCGCTCCATTCCAATACAATCCTCACTCCGCTCCATCCCATTACAATCCTCACTCCACTCCATTCAAATACCATCCTCACTCCACTCCATTCCAATACAATCCTCTCTCCGCTCCATCCCAATACAATCCTCACTCCACTCCATTCCAATACAATCCTCACTCCACTCCATTCCAATACAATCCTCACTCTGCTCCATCCCAATACAATCCTCACTCCACTCCATTCCAATACAATCCTCACTCCACTCCATTCCAATACAATCCTCACTCCGCTCCATTCCAATACAATCCTTACTCCGCTCCATTCCAATACAAACCTCACTCCGCTCCATTCCAATACAATCCTCACTCCGCTCCATTCCAATACAATCCTCACTCCGCTCCATTCCAATACAATTCTCACTCCACTCCATTCCCAGTACAATCCTCACTGCGCTCCATTCCAATACAATCCTCACTCCACTCCATTCCAATACAATCCTCACTCCGCTCCATTCCAATACAATTCTCACTCTGCTCCATTCCAATACAATCCTCACTCCGCTCCATTCCAATACAATCCTCACTCCACTCCATTCCAATACAATCCTCACTCCACTCCATTCCAATACAATCCTCCCTCCGCTTCATTCCAATACAATCCTCACTCCACTCCATTCCAATACGATCCTCACTCCGCTCCATTCCAATACAATCCTCACTCCGCTCCATTCCAATACAATTCTCACTCTGCTCCATTCCAATACAATCCTCACTCCGCTCCATTCCAATACAATCCTCACTACGCTCCATTCCAATACAATCCTCACTCCGCTCCATCGCAATACAATCCTCACTCCACTCCATTCCAATACAATCCTCACTCCGCTCCATTCCAATACAGTCCTCACTCGACTCCATTCCAATACAATCCTCACTCCGCTCCATTCCAATTCAATCCTCACTCCGCTCCATTCCAATACAATCCTCACTCCGCTCCATTCCAATACAATCCTCACTCCGCTCCATTCCGATACAATCCTCACTCCACTCCATTCCAATACAATCCTCACTCCGCCCCATTCCAATACAATCCTCACTCCTCTCCATCCCAATACAATCCTCACTCTGCTCCATTCCAATACAATCCTCACTCCGCTCCATCCCAATACAATCCTCACTCCACTCCATTCCAATACTATCCTCACTCCACTCCATTCCAATACAATCCTCACTCCGCTCCATTCCAATACAATCCTCACTCCGCTCCATTCCAATACAATCCTCACTCCACTCCATTCCAATACAATCCTCACTCCACTCCATTCCAATACAATCCTCACTCCGCTCCATTCCAATACAATCCTCCCTCCGCTCCATTCCAATACAATCCTCACTCCGCTCCATTCCAATACAATTCTCACTCCGCTCCATTCCAATACAATCCTCACTCCACTCCATTCCAATACAATCCTCACTCCACTCCATTCCAATACAATCCTCACTCCGCTCCATTCCAATACAATCCTCACTCCGCTCCATTCCAATACAATCCTCACTCCGCTCCATTCCAATACAATTCTCACTCTGCTCCATTCCAATACAATCCTCACTCCGCTCCATTCCAATACAATCCTCACTCCGCTCCATTCCAATACAATCCTCACTCCGCTCCATTCCAATACAATCCTCACTCCGCTCCATTCCAATACAATCCTCACTCCGCTCCATCCCAATACAATCCTCACACCGCTCCATCCCAATACAATCCTCACTCCGCTCCATTCCAATACAATCCTCACTCCGCTCCATTCCAATACAATCCTCACTCCACTCCATTCCAATACTATCCTCACTCCACTCCATTCCAATACAATCCTCACTCCGCTCCATTCCAATACAATCCTCACTCCACTCCATTCCAATACAATCCTCACTCCACTCCATTCCAATACAATCCTCCCTCCGCTTCATTCCAATACAATCCTCACTCCACTCCATTCCAATACGATCCTCACTCCGCTCCATTCCAATACAATCCTCACTCCGCTCCATTCCAATACAATTCTCACTCTGCTCCATTCCAATACAATCCTCACTCCGCTCCATTCCAATACAATCCTCACTACGCTCCATTCCAATACAATCCTCACTCCACTCCATTCCAATACAATCCTCACTCCACTCCATTCCAATACTATCCTCACTCCACTCCATTCCAATACAATCCTCACTCCGCTCCATTCCAATACAATCCTCACTCCACTCCATTCCAATACAATCCTCACTCCGCTCCATTCCAATACAATCCTCACTCCACTCCATTCCAATACAATCCTCACTCCGCTCCATTCCAATACAATCCTCACTCCGCTCCATTCCAATACAATTCTCACTCTGCTCCATTCCAATACAATCCTCACTCCGCTCCATTCCAATACAATCCTCACTCCGCTCCATTCCAATACAATCCTCACTCCGCTCCATTCCAATACAATCCTCACTCCGCTCCATTCCAATACAATCCTCACTCCGCTCCATTCCAATACAATCCTCACTCCGCTCCATTCCAATACAATCCTCACTCCGCTCCATCCCAATACAATCCTCACACCGCTCCATCCCAATACAATCCTCACTCCGCTCCATTCCAATACAATCCTCACTCCGCTCCATTCCAATACAATCCTCACTCCGCTCCATTCAAATACAATCCTCACTCCGCTCCATTCCAATACAATCCTCACTCCGCTCCATTCCAATACAATCCTCACTCCGCTCCATTCCAATACAATCCTCACTCCGCTCCATCGCAATACAATCCTCACTCCACTCCATTCCAATACAATCCTCACTCCGCTCCATTCCAATACAGTCCTCACTCGACTCCATTCCAATACAATCCTCACTCCGCTCCATTCCAATACAATCCTCACTCCGCTCCATTCCAATACAATCCTCACTCCGCTCCATTCCAATACAATCCTCACTCCGCTCCATTCCGATACAATCCTCACTCCACTCCATTCCAATACAATCCTCACTCCGCCCCATTCCAATACAATCCTCACTCCGCTCCATCCCAATACAATCCTCACTCTGCTCCATTCCAATACAATCCTCACTCCGCTCCATCCCAATACAATCCTCACTCCGCTCCATTCAAATACAATCCTCACTCCACTCCATTCCAATACAATCCTCACTCCGCTCCATTCCAATACAATCCTCACTCCGCTCCATTCCAATACAATCCTCACTCCGCTACATTCGAATACAATCCTCACTCCGCTCCATTCCAATACAATCCTCACTCCACTCCATTCCAATACAATCCTCACTCTACTCCATTCCAATACAATCCTCACTCCGCTCCATTCTAATACAATCCTCACTCCGCTCCATTCCAATACAATCCTCACTCCACTCCATTCCAATACAATCCTCACTCCGCTCCATTCCAATACAATCCTCACTCTGCTCCATTCCAATACAATCCTCACTCCGCTCCATCCCATTACAATCCTCACTCCACTCCATTCAAATACCATCCTCACTCCACTCCATTCCAATACAATCCTCTCTCCGCTCCATCCCAATACAATCCTCACTCCACTCCATTCCAATACAATCCTCACTCCACTCCATTTCAATACAATCCTCACTCTGCTCCATCCCAATACAATCCTCACTCCACTCCATTCCAATACAATCCTCACTCCACTCCATTCCAATACAATCCTCACTCCGCTCCATTCCAATACAATCCTTACTCCGCTCCATTCCAATACAATCCTCACTCCGCTCCATTCCAATACAATCCTCACTCCGCTCCATTCCAATACAATCCTCACTCCGCTCCATTCCAATACAATTCTCACTCCACAACATTCCCAGTACAATCCTCACTGCGCTCCATTCCAATACAATCCTCACTCCACTCCATTCCAATACAATCCTCACTCCGCTCCATTCCAATACAATTCTCACTCTGCTCCATTCCAATACAATCCTCACTCCGCTCCATTCCAATACAATCCTCACTACGCTCCATTCCAATACAATCCTCACTCCACTCCATTCCAATACAATCCTCACTCCGCTCCATTCCAATACAATCCTTACTCCGCTCCATTCCAATACAATCCTCACTCCGCTCCATTCCAATACAATCCTCACTCCGCTCCATCCCAATACAATCCTCACACCGCTCCATCCCAATACAATCCTCACTCCGCTCCATTCCAATACAATCCTCACTCCGCTCCATTCCAATACAATCCTCACTCCGCTCCATTCCAATACAATGCTCACTCCGCTCCTTTCCAATACAATCCTCACTCCGCTCCATTCCAATACAATCCTCACTCCGCTTCATTCCAATACAATCCTCACTCCGGTCCATTCCAATACAATCCTCACTCCACTCCATTCCAATACAATCCTCACTCCGCTTCATTCCAATACAATCCTCATTCCGTCCATTCCAATACAATCCTCACTCCACTCCATTCCAATACAATCCTCACTCCGCTCCATTCAAATACAATCCTCACTCCGCTCCATCCCAATACAATCCTCACTCTGCTCCATTCCAATACAATCCTCACTCCGCTCCATTCCAATACAATCCTCACACCGCTCCATTCCAATACAATCCTCACTCCGCTCAATTCCAATACAATCCTCACTCCGCTCCATTCCAATACAATCCTCACTCCGCTCCATTCCAATACAAACCTCACTCCGCTCCATACCAATACAATCCTCACTCGGCTCCATTCCAATACAATCCTCACTCCGCTCCATTCCAATACAATCCTCACTCAGCTCCATTCCAATACAATCCTCACTCTGCTCCATTCCAATACAATCCTCACTCCGCTCCATTCGAATACAATCCTCACTCCGCTCCATTCAAATAGAATCCTCACTCCGCCCCATTCCAATACAATCCTCACTCCGCTCCATCCCAATACAATCCTCACTCTGCTCCATTCCAATACAATCCTCACTCCGCTCCATCCCAATACAATCCTCACTCCGCTCCATTCAAATACAATCCTCACTCCACTCCATTCCAATACAATCCTCACTCCGCTCCATTCCAATACAATCCTCACTCCACTCCATCCCAATACAATCCTCACTCCGCTCCATTCCAATACAATCCTCACTCCGCTACATTCGAATACAATCCTCACTCCGCTCCATTCCAATACAATCCTCACTCCACTCCATTCCAATACAATCCTCACTCTACTCCATTCCAATACAATCCTCACTCCGCTCCATTCTAATACAATCCTCACTCCGCTCCATTCCAATACAATCCTCACTCCACTCCATTCCAATACAATCCTCACTCCGCTCCAATCCAATACAATCCTCACTCCGCTCCATTCCAATACAATCCTCACTCCGCTCCATCCCATTACAATCCTCACTCCACTCCATTCAAATACCATCCTCACTCCACTCCATTCCAATACAATCCTCTCTCCGCTCCATCCCAATACAATCCTCACTCCACTCCATTCCAATACAATCCTCACTCCACTCCATTCCAATACAATCCTCACTCTGCTCCATCCCAATACAATCCTCACTCCACTCCATTCCAATACAATCCTCACTCCACTCCATTCCAATACAATCCTCACTCCGCTCCATTCCAATACAATCCTTACTCCGCTCCATTCCAATACAATCCTCACTCCGCTCCATTCCAATACAATCCTCACTCCGCTCCATTCCAATACAATCCTCACTCCGCTCCATTCCAATACAATTCTCACTCCACTCCATTCCCAGTACAATCCTCACTGCGCTCCATTCCAATACAATCCTCACTCCACTCCATTCCAATACAATCCTCACTCCGCTCCATTCCAATACAATTCTCACTCTGCTCCATTCCAATACAATCCTCACTCCGCTCCATTCCAATACAATCCTCACTCCACTCCATTCCAATACAATCCTCACTCCACTCCATTCCAATACAATCCTCCCTCCGCTTCATTCCAATACAATCCTCACTCCACTCCATTCCAATACGATCCTCACTCCGCTCCATTCCAATACAATCCTCACTCCGCTCCATTCCAATACAATTCTCACTCTGCTCCATTCCAATACAATCCTCACTCCGCTCCATTCCAATACAATCCTCACTACGCTCCATTCCAATACAATCCTCACTCCGCTCCATCGCAATACAATCCTCACTCCACTCCATTCCAATACAATCCTCACTCCGCTCCATTCCAATACAGTCCTCACTCGACTCCATTCCAATACAATCCTCACTCCGCTCCATTCCAATTCAATCCTCACTCCGCTCCATTCCAATACAATCCTCACTCCGCTCCATTCCAATACAATCCTCACTCCGCTCCATTCCGATACAATCCTCACTCCACTCCATTCCAATACAATCCTCACTCCGCCCCATTCCAATACAATCCTCACTCCTCTCCATCCCAATACAATCCTCACTCTGCTCCATTCCAATACAATCCTCACTCCGCTCCATCCCAATACAATCCTCACTCCACTCCATTCCAATACTATCCTCACTCCACTCCATTCCAATACAATCCTCACTCCGCTCCATTCCAATACAATCCTCACTCCGCTCCATTCCAATACAATCCTCACTCCACTCCATTCCAATACAATCCTCACTCCACTCCATTCCAATACAATCCTCACTCCGCTCCATTCCAATACAATCCTCCCTCCGCTCCATTCCAATACAATCCTCACTCCGCTCCATTCCAATACAATTCTCACTCCGCTCCATTCCAATACAATCCTCACTCCACTCCATTCCAATACAATCCTCACTCCACTCCATTCCAATACAATCCTCACTCCGCTCCATTCCAATACAATCCTCACTCCGCTCCATTCCAATACAATCCTCACTCCGCTCCATTCCAATACAATTCTCACTCTGCTCCATTCCAATACAATCCTCACTCCGCTCCATTCCAATACAATCCTCACTCCGCTCCATTCCAATACAATCCTCACTCCGCTCCATTCCAATACAATCCTCACTCCGCTCCATTCCAATACAATCCTCACTCCGCTCCATCCCAATACAATCCTCACACCGCTCCATCCCAATACAATCCTCACTCCGCTCCATTCCAATACAATCCTCACTCCGCTCCATTCCAATACAATCCTCACTCCACTCCATTCCAATACTATCCTCACTCCACTCCATTCCAATACAATCCTCACTCCGCTCCATTCCAATACAATCCTCACTCCACTCCATTCCAATACAATCCTCACTCCACTCCATTCCAATACAATCCTCCCTCCGCTTCATTCCAATACAATCCTCACTCCACTCCATTCCAATACGATCCTCACTCCGCTCCATTCCAATACAATCCTCACTCCGCTCCATTCCAATACAATTCTCACTCTGCTCCATTCCAATACAATCCTCACTCCGCTCCATTCCAATACAATCCTCACTACGCTCCATTCCAATACAATCCTCACTCCACTCCATTCCAATACAATCCTCACTCCACTCCATTCCAATACTATCCTCACTCCACTCCATTCCAATACAATCCTCACTCCGCTCCATTCCAATACAATCCTCACTCCACTCCATTCCAATACAATCCTCACTCCGCTCCATTCCAATACAATCCTCACTCCACTCCATTCCAATACAATCCTCACTCCGCTCCATTCCAATACAATCCTCACTCCACTCCATTCCAATACAATCCTCACTCTGCTCCATTCCAATACAATCCTCACTCCGCTCCATTCCAATACAATCCTCACTCCGCTCCATTCCAATACAATCCTCACTCCGCTCCAATCCAATACAATCCTCACTCCGCTCCATTCCAATACAATCCTCACTCCGCTCCATCCCATTACAATCCTCACTCCACTCCATTCAAATACCATCCTCACTCCACTCCATTCCAATACAATCCTCTCTCCGCTCCATCCCAATACAATCCTCACTCCACTCCATTCCAATACAATCCTCACTCCACTCCATTCCAATACAATCCTCACTCTGCTCCATCCCAATACAATCCTCACTCCACTCCATTCCAATACAATCCTCACTCCACTCCATTCCAATACAATCCTCACTCCGCTCCATTCCAATACAATCCTTACTCCGCTCCATTCCAATACAATCCTCACTCCGCTCCATTCCAATACAATCCTCACTCCGCTCCATTCCAATACAATCCTCACTCCGCTCCATTCCAATACAATTCTCACTCCGCTCCATTCCCAGTACAATCCTCACTGCGCTCCATTCCAATACAATCCTCACTCCACTCCATTCCAATACAATCCTCACTCCGCTCCATTCCAATACAATTCTCACTCTGCTCCATTCCAATACAATCCTCACTCCGCTCCATTCCAATACAATCCTCACTCCACTCCATTCCAATACAATCCTCACTCCACTCCATTCCAATACAATCCTCCCTCCGCTTCATTCCAATACAATCCTCACTCCACTCCATTCCAATACGATCCTCACTCCGCTCCATTCCAATACAATCCTCACTCCGCTCCATTCCAATACAATTCTCACTCTGCTCCATTCCAATACAATCCTCACTCCGCTCCATTCCAATACAATCCTCACTACGCTCCATTCCAATACAATCCTCACTCCGCTCCATCGCAATACAATCCTCACTCCACTCCATTCCAATACAATCCTCACTCCGCTCCATTCCAATACAGTCCTCACTCGACTCCATTCCAATACAATCCTCACTCCGCTCCATTCCAATTCAATCCTCACTCCGCTCCATTCCAATACAATCCTCACTCCGCTCCATTCCAATACAATCCTCACTCCGCTCCATTCCGATACAATCCTCACTCCACTCCATTCCAATACAATCCTCACTCCGCCCCATTCCAATACAATCCTCACTCCTCTCCATCCCAATACAATCCTCACTCTGCTCCATTCCAATACAATCCTCACTCCGCTCCATCCCAATACAATCCTCACTCCACTCCATTCCAATACTATCCTCACTCCACTCCATTCCAATACAATCCTCACTCCGCTCCATTCCAATACAATCCTCACTCCGCTCCATTCCAATACAATCCTCACTCCACTCCATTCCAATACAATCCTCACTCCACTCCATTCCAATACAATCCTCACTCCGCTCCATTCCAATACAATCCTCCCTCCGCTCCATTCCAATACAATCCTCACTCCGCTCCATTCCAATACAATTCTCACTCCGCTCCATTCCAATACAATCCTCACTCCACTCCATTCCAATACAATCCTCACTCCACTCCATTCCAATACAATCCTCACTCCGCTCCATTCCAATACAATCCTCACTCCGCTCCATTCCAATACAATCCTCACTCCGCTCCATTCCAATACAATTCTCACTCTGCTCCATTCCAATACAATCCTCACTCCGCTCCATTCCAATACAATCCTCACTCCGCTCCATTCCAATACAATCCTCACTCCGCTCCATTCCAATACAATCCTCACTCCGCTCCATTCCAATACAATCCTCACTCCGCTCCATCCCAATACAATCCTCACACCGCTCCATCCCAATACAATCCTCACTCCGCTCCATTCCAATACAATCCTCACTCCGCTCCATTCCAATACAATCCTCACTCCACTCCATTCCAATACTATCCTCACTCCACTCCATTCCAATACAATCCTCACTCCGCTCCATTCCAATACAATCCTCACTCCACTCCATTCCAATACAATCCTCACTCCACTCCATTCCAATACAATCCTCCCTCCGCTTCATTCCAATACAATCCTCACTCCACTCCATTCCAATACGATCCTCACTCCGCTCCATTCCAATACAATCCTCACTCCGCTCCATTCCAATACAATTCTCACTCTGCTCCATTCCAATACAATCCTCACTCCGCTCCATTCCAATACAATCCTCACTACGCTCCATTCCAATACAATCCTCACTCCACTCCATTCCAATACAATCCTCACTCCACTCCATTCCAATACTATCCTCACTCCACTCCATTCCAATACAATCCTCACTCCGCTCCATTCCAATACAATCCTCACTCCACTCCATTCCAATACAATCCTCACTCCGCTCCATTCCAATACAATCCTCACTCCACTCCATTCCAATACAATCCTCACTCCGCTCCATTCCAATACAATCCTCACTCCGCTCCATTCCAATACAATTCTCACTCTGCTCCATTCCCATACAATCCTCACTCCGCTCCATTCCAATACAATCCTCACTCCGCTCCATTCCAATACAATCCTCACTCCGCTCCATTCCAATACAATCCTCACTCCGCTCCATTCCAATACAATCCTCACTCCGCTCCATTCCAATACAATCCTCACTCCGCTCCATTCCAATACAATCCTCACTCCGCTCCATCCCAATACAATCCTCACACCGCTCCATCCCAATACAATCCTCACTCCGCTCCATTCCAATACAATCCTCACTCCGCTCCATTCCAATACAATCCTCACTCCGCTCCATTCAAATACAATCCTCACTCCGCTCCATTCCAATACAATCCTCACTCCGCTCCATTCCAATACAATCCTCACTCCGCTCCATTCCAATACAATCCTCACTCCGCTCCATCGCAATACAATCCTCACTCCACTCCATTCCAATACAATCCTCACTCCGCTCCATTCCAATACAGTCCTCACTCGACTCCATTCCAATACAATCCTCACTCCGCTCCATTCCAATACAATCCTCACTCCGCTCCATTCCAATACAATCCTCACTCCGCTCCATTCCAATACAATCCTCACTCCGCTCCATTCCGATACAATCCTCACTCCACTCCATTCCAATACAATCCTCACTCCGCCCCATTCCAATACAATCCTCACTCCGCTCCATCCCAATACAATCCTCACTCTGCTCCATTCCAATACAATCCTCACTCCGCTCCATCCCAATACAATCCTCACTCCGCTCCATTCAAATACAATCCTCACTCCACTCCATTCCAATACAATCCTCACTCCGCTCCATTCCAATACAATCCTCACTCCGCTCCATTCCAATACAATCCTCACTCCGCTACATTCGAATACAATCCTCACTCCGCTCCATTCCAATACAATCCTCACTCCACTCCATTCCAATACAATCCTCACTCTACTCCATTCCAATACAATCCTCACTCCGCTCCATTCTAATACAATCCTCACTCCGCTCCATTCCAATACAATCCTCACTCCACTCCATTCCAATACAATCCTCACTCCGCTCCATTCCAATACAATCCTCACTCTGCTCCATTCCAATACAATCCTCACTCCGCTCCATCCCATTACAATCCTCACTCCACTCCATTCAAATACCATCCTCACTCCACTCCATTCCAATACAATCCTCTCTCCGCTCCATCCCAATACAATCCTCACTCCACTCCATTCCAATACAATCCTCACTCCACTCCATTTCAATACAATCCTCACTCTGCTCCAT
Source organism: Prionace glauca (assembly GCA_037974335.1). Taxonomy (NCBI): domain Eukaryota; kingdom Metazoa; phylum Chordata; class Chondrichthyes; order Carcharhiniformes; family Carcharhinidae; genus Prionace; species Prionace glauca. The sequence continues at coordinate 279,711 of JBBMRE010000074.1, forward strand.
CCCAATACAATCCTCACTCCACTCCATTCCAATACAATCCTCACTCCACTCCATTCCAATACAATCCTCACTCCGCTCCATTCCAATACAATCCTTACTCCGCTCCATTCCAATACAATCCTCACTCCGCTCCATTCCAATACAATCCTCACTCCGCTCCATTCCAATACAATCCTCACTCCGCTCCATTCCAATACAATTCTCACTCCACAACATTCCCAGTACAATCCTCACTGCGCTCCATTCCAATACAATCCTCACTCCACTCCATTCCAATACAATCCTCACTCCGCTCCATTCCAATACAATTCTCACTCTGCTCCATTCCAATACAATCCTCACTCCGCTCCATTCCAATACAATCCTCACTACGCTCCATTCCAATACAATCCTCACTCCACTCCATTCCAATACAATCCTCACTCCGCTCCATTCCAATACAATCCTTACTCCGCTCCATTCCAATACAATCCTCACTCCGCTCCATTCCAATACAATCCTCACTCCGCTCCATCCCAATACAATCCTCACACCGCTCCATCCCAATACAATCCTCACTCCGCTCCATTCCAATACAATCCTCACTCCGCTCCATTCCAATACAATCCTCACTCCGCTCCATTCCAATACAATGCTCACTCCGCTCCTTTCCAATACAATCCTCACTCCGCTCCATTCCAATACAATCCTCACTCCGCTTCATTCCAATACAATCCTCACTCCGGTCCATTCCAATACAATCCTCACTCCACTCCATTCCAATACAATCCTCACTCCGCTTCATTCCAATACAATCCTCATTCCGTCCATTCCAATACAATCCTCACTCCACTCCATTCCAATACAATCCTCACTCCGCTCCATTCAAATACAATCCTCACTCCGCTCCATCCCAATACAATCCTCACTCTGCTCCATTCCAATACAATCCTCACTCCGCTCCATTCCAATACAATCCTCACACCGCTCCATTCCAATACAATCCTCACTCCGCTCAATTCCAATACAATCCTCACTCCGCTCCATTCCAATACAATCCTCACTCCGCTCCATTCCAATACAAACCTCACTCCGCTCCATACCAATACAATCCTCACTCGGCTCCATTCCAATACAATCCTCACTCCGCTCCATTCCAATACAATCCTCACTCAGCTCCATTCCAATACAATCCTCACTCTGCTCCATTCCAATACAATCCTCACTCCGCTCCATTCGAATACAATCCTCACTCCGCTCCATTCAAATAGAATCCTCACTCCGCCCCATTCCAATACAATCCTCACTCCGCTCCATCCCAATACAATCCTCACTCTGCTCCATTCCAATACAATCCTCACTCCGCTCCATCCCAATACAATCCTCACTCCGCTCCATTCAAATACAATCCTCACTCCACTCCATTCCAATACAATCCTCACTCCGCTCCATTCCAATACAATCCTCACTCCACTCCATCCCAATACAATCCTCACTCCGCTCCATTCCAATACAATCCTCACTCCGCTACATTCGAATACAATCCTCACTCCGCTCCATTCCAATACAATCCTCACTCCACTCCATTCCAATACAATCCTCACTCTACTCCATTCCAATACAATCCTCACTCCGCTCCATTCTAATACAATCCTCACTCCGCTCCATTCCAATACAATCCTCACTCCACTCCATTCCAATACAATCCTCACTCCGCTCCAATCCAATACAATCCTCACTCCGCTCCATTCCAATACAATCCTCACTCCGCTCCATCCCATTACAATCCTCACTCCACTCCATTCAAATACCATCCTCACTCCACTCCATTCCAATACAATCCTCTCTCCGCTCCATCCCAATACAATCCTCACTCCACTCCATTCCAATACAATCCTCACTCCACTCCATTCCAATACAATCCTCACTCTGCTCCATCCCAATACAATCCTCACTCCACTCCATTCCAATACAATCCTCACTCCACTCCATTCCAATACAATCCTCACTCCGCTCCATTCCAATACAATCCTTACTCCGCTCCATTCCAATACAATCCTCACTCCGCTCCATTCCAATACAATCCTCACTCCGCTCCATTCCAATACAATCCTCACTCCGCTCCATTCCAATACAATTCTCACTCCACTCCATTCCCAGTACAATCCTCACTGCGCTCCATTCCAATACAATCCTCACTCCACTCCATTCCAATACAATCCTCACTCCGCTCCATTCCAATACAATTCTCACTCTGCTCCATTCCAATACAATCCTCACTCCGCTCCATTCCAATACAATCCTCACTCCACTCCATTCCAATACAATCCTCACTCCACTCCATTCCAATACAATCCTCCCTCCGCTTCATTCCAATACAATCCTCACTCCACTCCATTCCAATACGATCCTCACTCCGCTCCATTCCAATACAATCCTCACTCCGCTCCATTCCAATACAATTCTCACTCTGCTCCATTCCAATACAATCCTCACTCCGCTCCATTCCAATACAATCCTCACTACGCTCCATTCCAATACAATCCTCACTCCGCTCCATCGCAATACAATCCTCACTCCACTCCATTCCAATACAATCCTCACTCCGCTCCATTCCAATACAGTCCTCACTCGACTCCATTCCAATACAATCCTCACTCCGCTCCATTCCAATTCAATCCTCACTCCGCTCCATTCCAATACAATCCTCACTCCGCTCCATTCCAATACAATCCTCACTCCGCTCCATTCCGATACAATCCTCACTCCACTCCATTCCAATACAATCCTCACTCCGCCCCATTCCAATACAATCCTCACTCCTCTCCATCCCAATACAATCCTCACTCTGCTCCATTCCAATACAATCCTCACTCCGCTCCATCCCAATACAATCCTCACTCCACTCCATTCCAATACTATCCTCACTCCACTCCATTCCAATACAATCCTCACTCCGCTCCATTCCAATACAATCCTCACTCCGCTCCATTCCAATACAATCCTCACTCCACTCCATTCCAATACAATCCTCACTCCACTCCATTCCAATACAATCCTCACTCCGCTCCATTCCAATACAATCCTCCCTCCGCTCCATTCCAATACAATCCTCACTCCGCTCCATTCCAATACAATTCTCACTCCGCTCCATTCCAATACAATCCTCACTCCACTCCATTCCAATACAATCCTCACTCCACTCCATTCCAATACAATCCTCACTCCGCTCCATTCCAATACAATCCTCACTCCGCTCCATTCCAATACAATCCTCACTCCGCTCCATTCCAATACAATTCTCACTCTGCTCCATTCCAATACAATCCTCACTCCGCTCCATTCCAATACAATCCTCACTCCGCTCCATTCCAATACAATCCTCACTCCGCTCCATTCCAATACAATCCTCACTCCGCTCCATTCCAATACAATCCTCACTCCGCTCCATCCCAATACAATCCTCACACCGCTCCATCCCAATACAATCCTCACTCCGCTCCATTCCAATACAATCCTCACTCCGCTCCATTCCAATACAATCCTCACTCCACTCCATTCCAATACTATCCTCACTCCACTCCATTCCAATACAATCCTCACTCCGCTCCATTCCAATACAATCCTCACTCCACTCCATTCCAATACAATCCTCACTCCACTCCATTCCAATACAATCCTCCCTCCGCTTCATTCCAATACAATCCTCACTCCACTCCATTCCAATACGATCCTCACTCCGCTCCATTCCAATACAATCCTCACTCCGCTCCATTCCAATACAATTCTCACTCTGCTCCATTCCAATACAATCCTCACTCCGCTCCATTCCAATACAATCCTCACTACGCTCCATTCCAATACAATCCTCACTCCACTCCATTCCAATACAATCCTCACTCCACTCCATTCCAATACTATCCTCACTCCACTCCATTCCAATACAATCCTCACTCCGCTCCATTCCAATACAATCCTCACTCCACTCCATTCCAATACAATCCTCACTCCGCTCCATTCCAATACAATCCTCACTCCACTCCATTCCAATACAATCCTCACTCCGCTCCATTCCAATACAATCCTCACTCCGCTCCATTCCAATACAATTCTCACTCTGCTCCATTCCAATACAATCCTCACTCCGCTCCATTCCAATACAATCCTCACTCCGCTCCATTCCAATACAATCCTCACTCCGCTCCATTCCAATACAATCCTCACTCCGCTCCATTCCAATACAATCCTCACTCCGCTCCATTCCAATACAATCCTCACTCCGCTCCATTCCAATACAATCCTCACTCCGCTCCATCCCAATACAATCCTCACACCGCTCCATCCCAATACAATCCTCACTCCGCTCCATTCCAATACAATCCTCACTCCGCTCCATTCCAATACAATCCTCACTCCGCTCCATTCAAATACAATCCTCACTCCGCTCCATTCCAATACAATCCTCACTCCGCTCCATTCCAATACAATCCTCACTCCGCTCCATTCCAATACAATCCTCACTCCGCTCCATCGCAATACAATCCTCACTCCACTCCATTCCAATACAATCCTCACTCCGCTCCATTCCAATACAGTCCTCACTCGACTCCATTCCAATACAATCCTCACTCCGCTCCATTCCAATACAATCCTCACTCCGCTCCATTCCAATACAATCCTCACTCCGCTCCATTCCAATACAATCCTCACTCCGCTCCATTCCGATACAATCCTCACTCCACTCCATTCCAATACAATCCTCACTCCGCCCCATTCCAATACAATCCTCACTCCGCTCCATCCCAATACAATCCTCACTCTGCTCCATTCCAATACAATCCTCACTCCGCTCCATCCCAATACAATCCTCACTCCGCTCCATTCAAATACAATCCTCACTCCACTCCATTCCAATACAATCCTCACTCCGCTCCATTCCAATACAATCCTCACTCCGCTCCATTCCAATACAATCCTCACTCCGCTACATTCGAATACAATCCTCACTCCGCTCCATTCCAATACAATCCTCACTCCACTCCATTCCAATACAATCCTCACTCTACTCCATTCCAATACAATCCTCACTCCGCTCCATTCTAATACAATCCTCACTCCGCTCCATTCCAATACAATCCTCACTCCACTCCATTCCAATACAATCCTCACTCCGCTCCATTCCAATACAATCCTCACTCTGCTCCATTCCAATACAATCCTCACTCCGCTCCATCCCATTACAATCCTCACTCCACTCCATTCAAATACCATCCTCACTCCACTCCATTCCAATACAATCCTCTCTCCGCTCCATCCCAATACAATCCTCACTCCACTCCATTCCAATACAATCCTCACTCCACTCCATTTCAATACAATCCTCACTCTGCTCCATCCCAATACAATCCTCACTCCACTCCATTCCAATACAATCCTCACTCCACTCCATTCCAATACAATCCTCACTCCGCTCCATTCCAATACAATCCTTACTCCGCTCCATTCCAATACAATCCTCACTCCGCTCCATTCCAATACAATCCTCACTCCGCTCCATTCCAATACAATCCTCACTCCGCTCCATTCCAATACAATTCTCACTCCACAACATTCCCAGTACAATCCTCACTGCGCTCCATTCCAATACAATCCTCACTCCACTCCATTCCAATACAATCCTCACTCCGCTCCATTCCAATACAATTCTCACTCTGCTCCATTCCAATACAATCCTCACTCCGCTCCATTCCAATACAATCCTCACTACGCTCCATTCCAATACAATCCTCACTCCACTCCATTCCAATACAATCCTCACTCCGCTCCATTCCAATACAATCCTTACTCCGCTCCATTCCAATACAATCCTCACTCCGCTCCATTCCAATACAATCCTCACTCCGCTCCATCCCAATACAATCCTCACACCGCTCCATCCCAATACAATCCTCACTCCGCTCCATTCCAATACAATCCTCACTCCGCTCCATTCCAATACAATCCTCACTCCGCTCCATTCCAATACAATGCTCACTCCGCTCCTTTCCAATACAATCCTCACTCCGCTCCATTCCAATACAATCCTCACTCCGCTTCATTCCAATACAATCCTCACTCCGGTCCATTCCAATACAATCCTCACTCCACTCCATTCCAATACAATCCTCACTCCGCTTCATTCCAATACAATCCTCATTCCGTCCATTCCAATACAATCCTCACTCCACTCCATTCCAATACAATCCTCACTCCGCTCCATTCAAATACAATCCTCACTCCGCTCCATCCCAATACAATCCTCACTCTGCTCCATTCCAATACAATCCTCACTCCGCTCCATTCCAATACAATCCTCACACCGCTCCATTCCAATACAATCCTCACTCCGCTCAATTCCAATACAATCCTCACTCCGCTCCATTCCAATACAATCCTCACTCCGCTCCATTCCAATACAAACCTCACTCCGCTCCATACCAATACAATCCTCACTCGGCTCCATTCCAATACAATCCTCACTCCGCTCCATTCCAATACAATCCTCACTCAGCTCCATTCCAATACAATCCTCACTCTGCTCCATTCCAATACAATCCTCACTCCGCTCCATTCGAATACAATCCTCACTCCGCTCCATTCAAATAGAATCCTCACTCCGCTCCATCCCAATACAATCCTCACTCTGCTCCATTCCAATACAATCCTCACTCCGCTCCATCCCAATACAATCCTCACTCCACTCCATTCCAATACAATCCTCACTCCGCTCCATCCCAATACAATCCTCACTCCGCTCCATTCCAATACAATTCTCACACCGCTCCATTCCAATACAATCCTCACTCCGCTCCATTCCAATACAATCCTCACTCCGCTCCATACCAATACAATCCTCACTCCCTTCCATTCCAATACAATCCTCACACCGCTCCATTCCAATACAATCCTCACTCCGCTCAATTCCAATACAATCCTCACTCCGCTCCATTCCAATCCAATCCTCACTCCGCTCCATTCCAATACAATCCTCACTCCGCTCCATACCAATACAATCCTCACTCCGCTCCATTCCGTTACAATCCTCACTCCGCTCCATTCCAATACAATCCTCACTCCGCTCCAATCCAATACAATCCTCACTCCGCTCCATTCCAATACAATCCTCACTCCGCTCCATTCCAATACAGTCCTCACTCCGCTCCATTCCAATACAATCCTCACTCCATTCCATTCCAATACAATCCTCACTCCGCTCCATTCCAATACAATCCTCACTCCGCTCCAATCCAATACAATCCTCAATCCGCTCCATTCCAATACAATCCTCACTCCGCTCCATCGCAATACAATCCTCACTCCGCTCAATTCCAATACAATCCTCACTCCGCTCCATTCCAATACAATCCTCACTCCGCTCCATTCCAATACAATCCTCACTCCGCTCCATTCCAATACAATCCTCACTCCATTACAATACAATCCTCACTCCGCTCAATTCCAATACAATCCTCACTCCGCTCCATTCCAATACAATCCTCACTCCGCTCCATTCCAATACAATCCTCACTCTGCTCCATTCCAATACAATCCTCACTCCGCTCCATTCCAATACAATCCTCACTCCGCTCCATTCCAATACAATCCTCACTCCGCTCCATTCCAATACAATCCTCACTCCGCTCCATTCCAATACAATCCTCACTCCGCTCCATCCCAATACAATCCTCACACCGCTCCATCCCAATACAATCCTCACTCCGCTCCATTCCAATACAATCCTCACTCCGCTCCATTCCAATACAATCCTCACTCCACTCCATTCCAATACTATCCTCACTCCACTCCATTCCAATACAATCCTCACTCCGCTCCATTCCAATACAATCCTCACTCCACTCCATTCCAATACAATCCTCACTCCACTCCATTCCAATACAATCCTCCCTCCGCTTCATTCCAATACAATCCTCACTCCACTCCATTCCAATACGATCCTCACTCCGCTCCATTCCAATACAATCCTCACTCCGCTCCATTCCAATACAATTCTCACTCTGCTCCATTCCAATACAATCCTCACTCCGCTCCATTCCAATACAATCCTCACTACGCTCCATTCCAATACAATCCTCACTCCACTCCATTCCAATACAATCCTCACTCCACTCCATTCCAATACTATCCTCACTCCACTCCATTCCAATACAATCCTCACTCCGCTCCATTCCAATACAATCCTCACTCCACTCCATTCCAATACAATCCTCACTCCGCTCCATTCCAATACAATCCTCACTCCACTCCATTCCAATACAATCCTCACTCCGCTCCATTCCAATACAATCCTCACTCCGCTCCATTCCAATACAATTCTCACTCTGCTCCATTCCAATACAATCCTCACTCCGCTCCATTCCAATACAATCCTCACTCCGCTCCATTCCAATACAATCCTCACTCCGCTCCATTCCAATACAATCCTCACTCCGCTCCATTCCAATACAATCCTCACTCCGCTCCATTCCAATACAATCCTCACTCCGCTCCATCCCAATACAATCCTCACACCGCTCCATCCCAATACAATCCTCACTCCGCTCCATTCCAATACAATCCTCACTCCGCTCCATTCCAATACAATCCTCACTCCGCTCCATTCAAATACAATCCTCACTCCGCTCCATTCCAATACAATCCTCACTCCGCTCCATTCCAATACAATCCTCACTCCGCTCCATTCCAATACAATCCTCACTCCGCTCCATCGCAATACAATCCTCACTCCACTCCATTCCAATACAATCCTCACTCCGCTCCATTCCAATACAGTCCTCACTCGACTCCATTCCAATACAATCCTCACTCCGCTCCATTCCAATACAATCCTCACTCCGCTCCATTCCAATACAATCCTCACTCCGCTCCATTCCAATACAATCCTCACTCTGCTCCATTCCGATACAATCCTCACTCCACTCCATTCCAATACAATCCTCACTCCGCCCCATTCCAATACAATCCTCACTCCGCTCCATCCCAATACAATCCTCACTCTGCTCCATTCCAATACAATCCTCACTCCGCTCCATCCCAATACAATCCTCACTCCGCTCCATTCAAATACAATCCTCACTTCACTCCATTCCAATACAATCCTCACTCCGCTCCATTCCAATACAATCCTCACTCCGCTCCATTCCAATACAATCCTCACTCCGCTACATTCGAATACAATCCTCACTCCGCTCCATTCCAATACAATCCTCACTCCACTCCATTCCAATACAATCCTCACTCTACTCCATTCCAATACAATCCTCACTCCGCTCCATTCTAATACAATCCTCACTCCGCTCCATTCCAATACAATCCTCACTCCACTCCATTCCAATACAATCCTCACTCCGCTCCATTCCAATACAATCCTCACTCTGCTCCATTCCAATACAATCCTCACTCCGCTCCATCCCATTACAATCCTCACTCCACTCCATTCAAATACCATCCTCACTCCACTCCATTCCAATACAATCCTCTCTCCGCTCCATCCCAATACAATCCTCACTCCACTCCATTCCAATACAATCCTCACTCCACTCCATTTCAATACAATCCTCACTCTGCTCCATCCCAATACAATCCTCACTCCACTCCATTCCAATACAATCCTCACTCCACTCCATTCCAATACAATCCTCACTCCGCTCCATTCCAATACAATCCTTACTCCGCTCCATTCCAATACAATCCTCACTCCGCTCCATTCCAATACAATCCTCACTCCGCTCCATTCCAATACAATCCTCACTCCGCTCCATTCCAATACAATTCTCACTCCACTCCATTCCCAGTACAATCCTCACTGCGCTCCATTCCAATACAATCCTCACTCCACTCCATTCCAATACAATCCTCACTCCGCTCCATTCCAATACAATTCTCACTCTGCTCCATTCCAATACAATCCTCACTCCGCTCCATTCCAATACAATCCTCACTACGCTCCATTCCAATACAATCCTCACTCCACTCCATTCCAATACAATCCTCACTCCGCTCCATTCCAATACAATCCTTACTCCGCTCCATTCCAATACAATCCTCACTCCGCTCCATTCCAATACAATCCTCACTCCGCTCCATCCCAATACAATCCTCACACCGCTCCATCCCAATACAATCCTCACTCCGCTCCATTCCAATACAATCCTCACTCCGCTCCATTCCAATACAATCCTCACTCCGCTCCATTCCAATACAATGCTCACTCCGCTCCATTCCAATACAATCCTCACTCCGCTTCATTCCAATACAATCCTCACTCCGCACCATTCCAATACAATCCTCACTCCGCTCCATTCAAATACAATCCTCACTCCGCTCCATCCCAATACAATCCTCACTCTGCTCCATTCCAATACAATCCTCACTCCGCTCCATTCCAATACAATCCTCACACCGCTCCATTCCAATACAATCCTCACTCCGCTCAATTCCAATACAATCCTCACTCCGCTCCATTCCAATACAATCCTCACTCCGCTCCATTCCAATACAAACCTAACTCCGCTCCATACCAATACAATCCTCACTCGGCTCCATTCCAATACAATCCTCACTCCGCTCCATTCCAATACAATCCTCACTCAGCTCCATTCCAATACAATCCTCACTCTGCTCCATTCCAATACAATCCTCACTCCGCTCCATTCGAATACAATCCTCACTCCGCTCCATTCAAATAGAATCCTCACTCCGCTCCATCCCAATACAATCCTCACTCTGCTCCATTCCAATACAATCCTCACTCCGCTCCATCCCAATACAATCCTCACTCCACTCCATTCCAATACAATCCTCACTCCGCTCCATCCCAATACAATCCTCACTCCGCTCCATTCCAATACAATTCTCACACCGCTCCATTCCAATACAATCCTCACTCCGCTCCATTCCAATACAATCCTCACTCCGCTCCATACCAATACAATCCTCACTCCCTTCCATTCCAATACAATCCTCACACCGCTCGATTCCAATACAATCCTCACTCCGCTCAATTCCAATACAATCCTCACTCCGCTCCATTCCAATCCAATCCTCACTCCGCTCCATTCCAATACAATCCTCACTCCGCTCCATACCAATACAATCCTCACTCCGCTCCATTCCGTTACAATCCTCACTCCGCTCCATTCCAATACAATCCTCACTCCGCTCCAATCCAATACACTCCTCACTCCGCTCCATTCCAATACAATCCTCACTCCGCTCCATTCCAATACAGTCCTCACTCCGCTCCATTCCAATACAATCCTCACTCCATTCCATTCCAATACAATCCTCACTCCGCTCCATTCCAATACAATCCTCACTCCGCTCCAATCCAATACAATCCTCAATCCGCTCCATTCCAATACAATCCTCACTCCGCTCCATCGCAATACAATCCTCACTCCGCTCAATTCCAATACAATCCTCACTCCGCTCCATTCCAATACAATCCTCACTCCGCTCCATTCCAATACAATCCTCACTCCATTACAATACAATCCTCACTCCGCTCAATTCCAATACAATCCTCACTCCGCTCCATTCCAATACAATCCTCACTCCGCTCCATTCCAATACAATCCTCACTCTGCTCCATTCCAATACAATCCTCACTCCGCTCCATTCCAATACAATCCTCACTCCGCTCCATTCCAATACAATCCTCACTCCGCTCCATTCCAATACAATCCTCACTCCGCTCCATTCCAATACAATCCTCACTCCGCTCCATTCCAATACAATTCTCACTCCGCTCCATTCCCAGTACAATCCTCACTCCGCTCCATTCCAATACAATCCTCACTCCGCTCCATTCCAATACAATCCTCACTCCGCTCCATTCCAATACAATCCTCACTCCGCTCCATTCCAATACAATTCTCACTCCACTCCATTCCCAGTACAATCCTCACTCCGCTCCATTCCAATACAATCCTCACTCCACTCCATTCCAATACAATCCTCACTCCGCTCCATTCCAATACAATTCTCACTATGCTCCATTCCAATACAATCCTCACTCCGCTCCATTCCAATACAATCCTCACTCCGCTCCATTCCAATACAATCCTCACTACGCTCCATTCCAATACAATCCTCACTCCGCTCCATTCCAATACAATCCTCACTCCATTCCAATACAATCCTCACTCCGCTCCATTCCAATACAATCCTCACTCTGCTCTATTCCAATACAATCCTCACTCCGCTCCATTCCAATACAATCCTCACTCCGCTCCATTCCAATACAATCCTCACTCCGCTCCATTCCAATACAATCCTCACTCCGCTCCATTCCAATACAATCTTCACTCCGCTCCATTCCAATACAATTCTCACTCCACTCCATTCCCAGTACAATCCTCACTGCGCTCCATTCCAATACAATCCTCACTCCACTCCATTCCAATACAATCCTCACTCCGCTCCATCCCAATACAATTCTCACTCTGCTCCATTCCAATACAATCCTCACTCCGCTCCATTCCAATACAATCCTCACTCCGCTCCATTCCAATACAATCCTCACTACGCTCCATTCCAATACAATCCTCACTCCACTCCATTCCAATACAATCCTCACTCCACTCCATTCCAATACTATCCTCACTCCACTCCATTCCAATACAATCCTCACTCCGCTCCATTCCAATACAATCCTCACTCCACTCCATTCCAATACAATCCTCACTCCACTCCATTCCAATACAATCCTCCCTCCGCTCCATTCCAATACTATCCTCACTCCACTCCATTCCAATACAATCCTCACTCCGCTCCATTCCAATACAATCCTCACTCCGCTCCATTCCAATACAATCCTCACTCCGCTCCATTCCAATACAATCCTCACTCCGCTCCATTCCAATACAATCCTCACTCCGCTCCATCGCAATACAATCCTCACTCCACTCCATTCCAATACAATCCTCACTCCGCTCCATTCCAATACAGTCCTCACTCGACTCCATTCCAATACAATCCTCACTCCGCTCCATTCCAATACAATCCTCACTCCGCTCCATTCCAATACAATCCTCACTCCGCTCCATTCCAATACAATCCTCACTCTGCTCCATTCCGATACAATCCTCACTCCACTCCATTCCAATACAATCCTCACTCCGCCCCATTCCAATACAATCCTCACTCCGCTCCATCCCAATACAATCCTCACTCTGCTCCATTCCAATACAATCCTCACTCCGCCCCATTCCAATACAATCCTCACTCCACTCCATTCCAATACAATCCTCACTCCGCTCCATTCCAATACAATCCTCACTCCGCTCCATTCCAATACAATCCTCACTCCGCTACATTCGAATACAATCCTCACTCCGCTCCATTCCAATACAATCCTCACTCCACTCCATTCCAATACAATCCTCACTCTACTCCATTCCAATACAATCCTCACTCCGCTCCATTCTAATACAATCCTCACTCCGCTCCATTCCAATACAATCCTCACTCCGCTCCATTCCAATACAATCCTCACTCCGCTCCATTCCAATACAATCCTCACTCTGCTCCATTCCAATACAATCCTCACTCCGCTCCATCCCATTACAATCCTCACTCCACTCCATTCAAATACCATCCTCACTCCACTCCATTCCAATACAATCCTCTCTCCGCTCCATCCCAATACAATCCTCACTCCACTCCATTCCAATACAATCCTCACTCCACTCCATTTCAATACAATCCTCACTCTGCTCCATCCCAATACAATCCTCACTCCACTCCATTCCAATACAATCCTCACTCCACTCCATTCCAATACAATCCTCACTCCGCTCCATTCCAATACAATCCTTACTCCGCTCCATTCCAATACAATCCTCACTCCGCTCCATTCCAATACAATCCTCACTCCGCTCCATTCCAATACAATCCTCACTCCGCTCCATTCCAATACAATTCTCACTCCACTCCATTCCCAGTACAATCCTCACTGCGCTCCATTCCAATACAATCCTCACTCCACTCCATTCCAATACAATCCTCACTCCGCTCCATTCCAATACAATTCTCACTCTGCTCCATTCCAATACAATCCTCACTCCGCTCCATTCCAATACAATCCTCACTACGCTCCATTCCAATACAATCCTCACTCCACTCCATTCCAATACAATCCTCACTCCGCTCCATTCCAATACAATCCTTACTCCGCTCCATTCCAATACAATCCTCACTCCGCTCCATTCCAATACAATCCTCACTCCGCTCCATCCCAATACAATCCTCACACCGCTCCATCCCAATACAATCCTCACTCCGCTCCATTCCAATACAATCCTCACTCCGCTCCATTCCAATACAATCCTCACTCCGCTCCATTCCAATACAATGCTCACTCCGCTCCATTCCAATACAATCCTCACTCCGCTCCATTCCAATACAATCCTCACTCCGCTTCATTCCAATACAATCCTCACTCCGGTCCATTCCAATACAATCCTCACTCCACTCCATTCCAATACAATCCTCACTCCGCTTCATTCCAATACAATCCTCATTCCGTCCATTCCAATACAATCCTCACTCCACTCCATTCCAATACAATCCTCACTCTGCTCCATTCCAATACAATCCTCACTCCGCTCCATTCCAATACAATCCTCACACCGCTCCATTCCAATACAATCCTCACTCCGCTCAATTCCAATACAATCCTCACTCCGCTCCATTCCAATACAATCCTCACTCCGCTCCATTCCAATACAAACCTCACTCCGCTCCATACCAATACAATCCTCACTCGGCTCCATTCCAATACAATCCTCACTCCGCTCCATTCCAATACAATCCTCACTCAGCTCCATTCCAATACAATCCTCACTCTGCTCCATTCCAATACAATCCTCACTCCGCTCCATTGGAATACAATCCTCACTCCGCTCCATTCAAATAGAATCCTCACTCCGCTCCATCCCAATACAATCCTCACTCTGCTCCATTCCAATACAATCCTCACTCCGCTCCATCCCAATACAATCCTCACTCCACTCCATTCCAATACAATCCTCACTCCGCTCCATCCCAATACAATCCTCACTCCGCTCCATTCCAATACAATTCTCACACCGCTCCATTCCAATACAATCCTCACTCCGCTCCATTCCAATACAATCCTCACTCCGCTCCATACCAATACAATCCTCACTCCCTTCCATTCCAATACAATCCTCACACCGCTCGATTCCAATACAATCCTCACTCCGCTCAATTCCAATACAATCCTCACTCCGCTCCATTCCAATCCAATCCTCACTCCGCTCCATTCCAATACAATCCTCACTCCGCTCCATACCAATACAATCCTCACTCCGCTCCATTCCGTTACAATCCTCACTCCGCTCCATTCCAATACAATCCTCACTCCGCTCCAATCCAATACAATCCTCACTCCGCTCCATTCCAATACAATCCTCACTCCGCTCCATTCCAATACAGTCCTCACTCCGCTCCATTCCAATACAATCCTCACTCCATTCCATTCCAATACAATCCTCACTCCGCTCCATTCCAATACAATCCTCACTCCGCTCCAATCCAATACAATCCTCAATCCGCTCCATTCCAATACAATCCTCACTCCGCTCCATCGCAATACAATCCTCACTCCGCTCAATTCCAATACAATCCTCACTCCGCTCCATTCCAATACAATCCTCACTCCGCTCCATTCCAATACAATCCTCACTCCGCTCCATTCCAATACAATCCTCACTCCATTACAATACAATCCTCACTCCGCTCAATTCCAATACAATCCTCACTCCGCTCCATTCCAATACAATCCTCACTCCGCTCCATTCCAATACAATCCTCACTCTGCTCCATTCCAATACAATCCTCACTCCGCTCCATTCCAATACAATCCTCACTCCGCTCCATTCCAATACAATCCTCACTCCGCTCCATTCCAATACAATCCTCACTCCGCTCCATTCCAATACAATCCTCACTCCGCTCCATTCCAATACAATTCTCACTCCACTCCATTCCCAGTACAATCCTCACTCCGCTCCATTCCAATACAATCCTCACTCCGCTCCATTCCAATACAATCCTCACTCCGCTCCATTCCAATACAATCCTCACTCCGCTCCATTCCAATACAATTCTCACTCCACTCCATTCCCAGTACAATCCTCACTCCGCTCCATTCCAATACAATCCTCACTCCACTCCATTCCAATACAATCCTCACTCCGCTCCATTCCAATACAATTCTCACTCTGCTCCATTCCAATACAATCCTCACTCCGCTCCATTCCAATACAATCCTCACTACGCTCCATTCCAATACAATCCTCACTCCGCTCCATTCCAATACAATCCTCACTCCATTCCAATACAATCCTCACTCCGCTCCATTCTAATACAATCCTCACTCTGCTCCATTCCAATACAATCCTCACTCCGCTCCATTCCAATACAATCCTCACTCCGCTCCATTCCAATACAATCCTCACTCCGCTCCATTCCAATACAATCCTCACTCCGCTCCATTCCAATACAATCCTCACTCCGCTCCATTCCAATACAATTCTCACTCCACTCCATTCCCAGTACAATCCTCACTGCGCTCCATTCCAATACAATCCTCACTCCACTCCATTCCAATACAATCCTCACTCCGCTCCATTCCAATACAATTCTCACTCTGCTCCATTCCAATACAATCCTCACTCCGCTCCATTCCAATACAATCCTCACTCCGCTCCATTCCAATACAATCCTCACTACGCTCCATTCCAATACAATCCTCACTCCACTCCATTCCAATACAATCCTCACTCCACTCCATTCCAATACTATCCTCACTCCACTCCATTCCAATACAATCCTCACTCCGCTCCATTCCAATACAATCCTCACTCCGCTCCATTCCAATACAATCCTCACTCCGCTCCATTCCAATACAATCCTCACTCCGCTCCATTCCAATACAATTCTCACTCTGCTCCATTCCAATACAATCCTCACTCCGCTCCATTCCAATACAATCCTCACTCCGCTCCATTCCAATACAATCCTCACTCCGCTCCATTCCAATACAATCCTCACTCCGCTCCATTCCAATACAATCCTCACTCCGCTCCATTCCAATACAATCCTCACTCCGCTCCATCCCAATACAATCCTCACACCGCTCCATCCCAATACAATCCTCACTCCGCTCCATTCCAATACAATCCTCACTCCGCTCCATTCCAATACAATCCTCACTCCGCTCCATTTCAATACAATGCTCACTACGCTCCATTCCAATACAATCCTCACTCCGCTCCATTCCAATACAATCCTCACTCCGCTCCATTCCAATACAATCCTCACTCCGCTCCATCCCAATACAATCCTCACACCGCTCCATCCCAATACAATCCTCACTCCGCTCCATTCCAATACAATGCTCACTACGCTCCATTCCAATACAATCCTCACTCCGCTCCATTCCAATACAATCCTCACTCTGCTCCATTCCAATACAATCCTCACTCCGCTCCATTCCAATACAATCCTCACTCCGCTCCATCCCAATACAATCCTCACTCCGCTCCATCCCAATACAATCCTCACTCCGCTCCATTCCAATACAATCCTCACTCCGCTCCATTCCAATACAATCCTCACTCCGCTCCATTCCAATACAATCCTCACTCCGCTCCATTCCAATACAATCCTCACTCCGCTCCATTCAAATACAATCCTCACTCCGCTCCATCCCAATACAATCCTCACTCTGCTCCATTCCAATACAATCCTCACTCCGCTCCATTCCAATACAATCCTCACACCGCTCCATTCCAATACAATCCTCACTCCGCTCAATTCCAATACAATCCTCACTCCGATCCATTCCAATACAATCCTCACTTCGCTCCATTCGAATACAATCCTCACTCCGCTCCATTCCAATACAATCCTCACTCCGCTCCATTCCAATACAATCCTCACTCCGCTCCATACCAATACAATCCTCACTCGGCTACATTCCAATACAATCCTCACTCCGCTCCATTCCAATACAATCCTCACTCCGCTCCATTCCAATACAATCCTCACTCCGCTCCATACCAATACAATCCTCACTCCCTTCCATTCCAATACAATCCTCACACCGCTCCATTCCAATACAATCCTCACTCCGCTCAATTCCAATACAATCCTCACTCCGCTCCATTCCAATACAATCCTCACTCCGCTCCATTCCAATACAATTCTCACTCCGCTCCATACCAATACAATCCTCACTCCGCTCCATTCCGTTACAATCCTCACTCCGCTCCATTCCAATACAATCCTCACTCCGCTCCAATCCAATACAATCCTCACTCCGCTCCATTCCAATACAATCCTCACTCCGCTCCATTCCAATACAGTCCTCACTCCGCTCCATTCCAATACAATCCTCACTCCATTCCATTCCAATACAATCCTCACTCCGCTCCATTCCAATACAATCCTCACTCCGCTCCATCCCAATACAATCCTCACTCCGCTCCAATCCAATACAATCCTCAATCCGCTCCATTCCAATACAATCCTCACTCCGCTCCATCGCAATACAATCCTCACTCCGCTCCATTCCAATACAATCCTCACTCCGCTCCATTCCAATACAATCCTCACTCTGCTCCATTCCAATACAATCCTCACTCCGCTCCATTCCAATGCAATCCTCACTCCACTCCAATCCAATACAATCCTCACTCTGCTCCATTCCAATACAATCCTCACTCCGCTCCATTCCAATACAATCCTCACTCCACTCTATTCCAATACAATCCTCACTCTGCTCCATTCCAATACAACCTCACTCCGCTCCATTCCAATACAATCCTCACTGCACTCCATTCCAATGCAATCCTCACTCAGCTCCATTCCAATACAATCCTCACTCCGCTCCATCCCAATACAATCCTCACTCCGCTGCATTCCAATACAATCCTCACTCCGCTCCATTCCAATACAATCCTCACTCCGCTCCATTCCAATACAATCCTCACTCCGCTCCATTCCAATACAATCCTCACTCAGCTTCATTCCAATACAATCCTCACTCCGCTCCATTCCAATACAATCCTCACTCCACTCTATTCCAATACAATCCTCACTCTGCTCCATTCCAATACAACCTCACTCCGCTCCATTCCAATACAATCCTCACTGCACTCCATTCCAATACAATCCTCACTCAGCTCCATTCCAATACAATCCTCACTCCGCTCCATTCCAATACAATCCTCACTCCGCTCCATTCCAATACAATCCTCACTCCGCTCCATTCCAATACAATCCTCACTCCGCTCCATTCCAATACAATCCTCACTCCACTCTATTCCAATACAATCCTCACTCTGCTCCATTCCAATACAACCTCACTCCGCTCCATTCCAATACAATCCTCACTCCGCTCCATTCCAATACAATCCTCACTCCGCTCCATTCCGATACAATCCTCACTCCGCTCCATCCCAATACATTCCACACTCCATTCCAATACAAGCCTCACTCCGCTCAATTCCAATACAATCCTCACTCCGCTCCATCCCAATACAATCCTCACTCCATTCCAATACAATCCTCACTCCGCTCAATTCCAATACAATCCTCACTCTGCTCCATTCCAATACAATCCTCACTCCGCTCCATTCCAATACAATCCTCACGCCACTCCATTCCAATACAATCCTCACTCCGCTCAATTCCAATACAATCCTCACTCTGCTCCATTCCAATACAATCCTCACTCCGCTCCATTCCAATACAATCCTCACTCCGCTCCATCCCAATACAATCCTCACTCCATTACAATACAATCCTCACTCCGCTCAATTCCAATACAATCCTCACTCCGCTCCATCCCAATACAATCCTCACTCCGCTGCATTCCAATACAATCCTCACTCCGCTCCATTCCAATACAATCCTCACTCCGCTCCATTCCAATACAATCCTCACTCCGCTCCATTCCAATACAATCCTCACTCAGCTTCATTCCAATACAATCCTCACTCCGCTCCATTCCAATACAATCCTCACTCCACTCTATTCCAATACAATCCTCACTCTGCTCCATTCCAATACAACCTCACTCCGCTCCATTCCAATACAATCCTCACTGCACTCCATTCCAATACAATCCTCACTCAGCTCCATTCCAATACAATCCTCACTCCGCTCCATTCCAATACAATCCTCACTCCGCTCCATTCCAATACAATCCTCACTCCGCTCCATTCCAATACAATCCTCACTCCGCTCCATTCCAATACAATCCTCACTCCGCTCCATTCCAATACAATCCTCACTCCACTCTATTCCAATACAATCCTCACTCTGCTCCATTCCAATACAACCTCACTCCGCTCCATTCCAATACAATCCTCACTCCGCTCCATTCCAATACAATCCTCACTCCGCTCCATTCCGATACAATCCTCACTCCGCTCCATCCCAATACATTCCTCACTCCATTCCAATACAAGCCTCACTCCGCTCAATTCCAATACAATCCTCACTCCGCTCCATCCCAATACAATCCTCACTCCATTCCAATACAATCCTCACTCCGCTCAATTCCAATACAATCCTCATTCTGCTCCATTCCAATACAATCCTCACTCCGCTCCATTCCAATACAATCCTCACGCCACTCCATTCCAATACAATCCTCACTCCGCTCAATTCCAATACAATCCTCACTCTGCTCCATTCCAATACAATCCTCACTCCGCTCCATTCCAATACAATCCTCACTCCGCTCCATCCCAATACAATCCTCACTCCATTACAATACAATCCTCACTCCGCTCAATTCCAATACAATCCTCACTCTGCTCCATTCCAATACAATCCTCACTCCGCTCCATTCCAATACAATCCTCACTCCACTCCATTCCAATACAATCCTCACTCCGCTCCATTCCAATACAATCCTCACTCCGCTCCATTCCATTACAATCCTCACTCCGCTCCATTCCAATACAATCCTCACTCAGCTCCATTCCAATACAATCCTGACTCCGCTCCATTCCAATACAAACCTCACTCCGCTCCATTCCATTAAAATCCTCACTCCGCTCCATTCCAATACAATCCTCACTCAGCTCCATTACAATACAATCCTCACTCCGCTCCATTCCATTACAATCCTCACTCCGCTCCATTCCAATACAATCCTCACTCCACTCCATTCCAATACAATCCTCACTCCGCTCCATCCCAATACAATCCTCACTCCGCTCCATTCCAATACAATCCTCACTCCGCTCCATTCCAATACAATCCTCACTCCGCTCCATTCCAATACAATCCTCACTCCGCTCCATTCCAATACAATCCTCACTACGCTCCATTCCAATACAATCCTCACTCCACTCCATTCCAATACAATCCTCACTCCGCTCCATTCCAATACAATCCTTACTCCGCTCCATTCCAATACAATCCTCACTCCGCTCCATTCCAATACAATCCTCACTCCGCTCCATCCCAATACAATCCTCACACCGCTCCATCCCAATACAATCCTCACTCCGCTCCATTCCAATACAATCCTCACTCCGCTCCATTCCAATACAATCCTCACTCCGCTCCATTCCAATACAATGCTCACTCCGCTCCATTCCAATACAATCCTCACTCCGCTCCATTCCAATACAATCCTCACTCCGCTTCATTCCAATACAATCCTCACTCCGGTCCATTCCAATACAATCCTCACTCCACTCCATTCCAATACAATCCTCACTCCGCTTCATTCCAATACAATCCTCATTCCGTCCATTCCAATACAATCCTCACTCCACTCCATTCCAATACAATCCTCACTCCGCTCCATTCAAATACAATCCTCACTCCGCTCCATCCCAATACAATCCTCACTCTGCTCCATTCCAATACAATCCTCACTCCGCTCCATTCCAATACAATCCTCACACCGCTCCATTCCAATACAATCCTCACTCCGCTCAATTCCAATACAATCCTCACTCCGCTCCATTCCAATACAATCCTCACTCCGCTCCATTCCAATACAAACCTCACTCCGCTCCATACCAATACAATCCTCACTCGGCTCCATTCCAATACAATCCTCACTCCGCTCCATTCCAATACAATCCTCACTCAGCTCCATTCCAATACAATCCTCACTCTGCTCCATTCCAATACAATCCTCACTCCGCTCCATTGGAATACAATCCTCACTCCGCTCCATTCAAATAGAATCCTCACTCCGCTCCATCCCAATACAATCCTCACTCTGCTCCATTCCAATACAATCCTCACTCCGCTCCATCCCAATACAATCCTCACTCCACTCCATTCCAATACAATCCTCACTCCGCTCCATCCCAATACAATCCTCACTCCGTTCCATTCCAATACAATTCTCACACCGCTCCATTCCAATACAATCCTCACTCCGCTCCATTCCAATACAATCCTCACTCCGCTCCATACCAATACAATCCTCACTCCCTTCCATTCCAATACAATCCTCACACCGCTCGATTCCAATACAATCCTCACTCCGCTCAATTCCAATACAATCCTCACTCCG
The DNA here is from genome assembly GCA_037974335.1 of Prionace glauca. NCBI lineage: Eukaryota > Metazoa > Chordata > Chondrichthyes > Carcharhiniformes > Carcharhinidae > Prionace > Prionace glauca. The sequence continues at coordinate 302,332 of JBBMRE010000074.1, forward strand.
CTCCATTCCAATCCAATCCTCACTCCGCTCCATTCCAATACAATCCTCACTCCGCTCCATACCAATACAATCCTCACTCCGCTCCATTCCGTTACAATCCTCACTCCGCTCCATTCCAATACAATCCTCACTCCGCTCCAATCCAATACAATCCTCACTCCGCTCCATTCCAATACAATCCTCACTCCGCTCCATTCCAATACAGTCCTCACTCCGCTCCATTCCAATACAATCCTCACTCCATTCCATTCCAATACAATCCTCACTCCGCTCCATTCCAATACAATCCTCACTCCGCTCCAATCCAATACAATCCTCAATCCGCTCCATTCCAATACAATCCTCACTCCGCTCCATCGCAATACAATCCTCACTCCGCTCAATTCCAATACAATCCTCACTCCGCTCCATTCCAATACAATCCTCACTCCGCTCCATTCCAATACAATCCTCACTCCGCTCCATTCCAATACAATCCTCACTCCATTACAATACAATCCTCACTCCGCTCAATTCCAATACAATCCTCACTCCGCTCCATTCCAATACAATCCTCACTCCGCTCCATTCCAATACAATCCTCACTCTGCTCCATTCCAATACAATCCTCACTCCGCTCCATTCCAATACAATCCTCACTCCGCTCCATTCCAATACAATCCTCACTCCGCTCCATTCCAATACAATCCTCACTCCGCTCCATTCCAATACAATCCTCACTCCGCTCCATTCCAATACAATTCTCACTCCACTCCATTCCCAGTACAATCCTCACTCCGCTCCATTCCAATACAATCCTCACTCCGCTCCATTCCAATACAATCCTCACTCCGCTCCATTCCAATACAATCCTCACTCCGCTCCATTCCAATACAATTCTCACTCCACTCCATTCCCAGTACAATCCTCACTCCGCTCCATTCCAATACAATCCTCACTCCACTCCATTCCAATACAATCCTCACTCCGCTCCATTCCAATACAATTCTCACTCTGCTCCATTCCAATACAATCCTCACTCCGCTCCATTCCAATACAATCCTCACTACGCTCCATTCCAATACAATCCTCACTCCGCTCCATTCCAATACAATCCTCACTCCATTCCAATACAATCCTCACTCCGCTCCATTCTAATACAATCCTCACTCTGCTCCATTCCAATACAATCCTCACTCCGCTCCATTCCAATACAATCCTCACTCCGCTCCATTCCAATACAATCCTCACTCCGCTCCATTCCAATACAATCCTCACTCCGCTCCATTCCAATACAATCCTCACTCCGCTCCATTCCAATACAATTCTCACTCCACTCCATTCCCAGTACAATCCTCACTGCGCTCCATTCCAATACAATCCTCACTCCACTCCATTCCAATACAATCCTCACTCCGCTCCATTCCAATACAATTCTCACTCTGCTCCATTCCAATACAATCCTCACTCCGCTCCATTCCAATACAATCCTCACTCCGCTCCATTCCAATACAATCCTCACTACGCTCCATTCCAATACAATCCTCACTCCACTCCATTCCAATACAATCCTCACTCCACTCCATTCCAATACTATCCTCACTCCACTCCATTCCAATACAATCCTCACTCCGCTCCATTCCAATACAATCCTCACTCCGCTCCATTCCAATACAATCCTCACTCCGCTCCATTCCAATACAATCCTCACTCCGCTCCATTCCAATACAATTCTCACTCTGCTCCATTCCAATACAATCCTCACTCCGCTCCATTCCAATACAATCCTCACTCCGCTCCATTCCAATACAATCCTCACTCCGCTCCATTCCAATACAATCCTCACTCCGCTCCATTCCAATACAATCCTCACTCCGCTCCATTCCAATACAATCCTCACTCCGCTCCATCCCAATACAATCCTCACACCGCTCCATCCCAATACAATCCTCACTCCGCTCCATTCCAATACAATCCTCACTCCGCTCCATTCCAATACAATCCTCACTCCGCTCCATTTCAATACAATGCTCACTACGCTCCATTCCAATACAATCCTCACTCCGCTCCATTCCAATACAATCCTCACTCCGCTCCATTCCAATACAATCCTCACTCCGCTCCATCCCAATACAATCCTCACACCGCTCCATCCCAATACAATCCTCACTCCGCTCCATTCCAATACAATGCTCACTACGCTCCATTCCAATACAATCCTCACTCCGCTCCATTCCAATACAATCCTCACTCTGCTCCATTCCAATACAATCCTCACTCCGCTCCATTCCAATACAATCCTCACTCCGCTCCATCCCAATACAATCCTCACTCCGCTCCATCCCAATACAATCCTCACTCCGCTCCATTCCAATACAATCCTCACTCCGCTCCATTCCAATACAATCCTCACTCCGCTCCATTCCAATACAATCCTCACTCCGCTCCATTCCAATACAATCCTCACTCCGCTCCATTCAAATACAATCCTCACTCCGCTCCATCCCAATACAATCCTCACTCTGCTCCATTCCAATACAATCCTCACTCCGCTCCATTCCAATACAATCCTCACACCGCTCCATTCCAATACAATCCTCACTCCGCTCAATTCCAATACAATCCTCACTCCGATCCATTCCAATACAATCCTCACTTCGCTCCATTCGAATACAATCCTCACTCCGCTCCATTCCAATACAATCCTCACTCCGCTCCATTCCAATACAATCCTCACTCCGCTCCATACCAATACAATCCTCACTCGGCTACATTCCAATACAATCCTCACTCCGCTCCATTCCAATACAATCCTCACTCCGCTCCATTCCAATACAATCCTCACTCCGCTCCATACCAATACAATCCTCACTCCCTTCCATTCCAATACAATCCTCACACCGCTCCATTCCAATACAATCCTCACTCCGCTCAATTCCAATACAATCCTCACTCCGCTCCATTCCAATACAATCCTCACTCCGCTCCATTCCAATACAATTCTCACTCCGCTCCATACCAATACAATCCTCACTCCGCTCCATTCCGTTACAATCCTCACTCCGCTCCATTCCAATACAATCCTCACTCCGCTCCAATCCAATACAATCCTCACTCCGCTCCATTCCAATACAATCCTCACTCCGCTCCATTCCAATACAGTCCTCACTCCGCTCCATTCCAATACAATCCTCACTCCATTCCATTCCAATACAATCCTCACTCCGCTCCATTCCAATACAATCCTCACTCCGCTCCATCCCAATACAATCCTCACTCCGCTCCAATCCAATACAATCCTCAATCCGCTCCATTCCAATACAATCCTCACTCCGCTCCATCGCAATACAATCCTCACTCCGCTCCATTCCAATACAATCCTCACTCCGCTCCATTCCAATACAATCCTCACTCTGCTCCATTCCAATACAATCCTCACTCCGCTCCATTCCAATGCAATCCTCACTCCACTCCAATCCAATACAATCCTCACTCTGCTCCATTCCAATACAATCCTCACTCCGCTCCATTCCAATACAATCCTCACTCCACTCTATTCCAATACAATCCTCACTCTGCTCCATTCCAATACAACCTCACTCCGCTCCATTCCAATACAATCCTCACTGCACTCCATTCCAATGCAATCCTCACTCAGCTCCATTCCAATACAATCCTCACTCCGCTCCATCCCAATACAATCCTCACTCCGCTGCATTCCAATACAATCCTCACTCCGCTCCATTCCAATACAATCCTCACTCCGCTCCATTCCAATACAATCCTCACTCCGCTCCATTCCAATACAATCCTCACTCAGCTTCATTCCAATACAATCCTCACTCCGCTCCATTCCAATACAATCCTCACTCCACTCTATTCCAATACAATCCTCACTCTGCTCCATTCCAATACAACCTCACTCCGCTCCATTCCAATACAATCCTCACTGCACTCCATTCCAATACAATCCTCACTCAGCTCCATTCCAATACAATCCTCACTCCGCTCCATTCCAATACAATCCTCACTCCGCTCCATTCCAATACAATCCTCACTCCGCTCCATTCCAATACAATCCTCACTCCGCTCCATTCCAATACAATCCTCACTCCACTCTATTCCAATACAATCCTCACTCTGCTCCATTCCAATACAACCTCACTCCGCTCCATTCCAATACAATCCTCACTCCGCTCCATTCCAATACAATCCTCACTCCGCTCCATTCCGATACAATCCTCACTCCGCTCCATCCCAATACATTCCACACTCCATTCCAATACAAGCCTCACTCCGCTCAATTCCAATACAATCCTCACTCCGCTCCATCCCAATACAATCCTCACTCCATTCCAATACAATCCTCACTCCGCTCAATTCCAATACAATCCTCACTCTGCTCCATTCCAATACAATCCTCACTCCGCTCCATTCCAATACAATCCTCACGCCACTCCATTCCAATACAATCCTCACTCCGCTCAATTCCAATACAATCCTCACTCTGCTCCATTCCAATACAATCCTCACTCCGCTCCATTCCAATACAATCCTCACTCCGCTCCATCCCAATACAATCCTCACTCCATTACAATACAATCCTCACTCCGCTCAATTCCAATACAATCCTCACTCCGCTCCATCCCAATACAATCCTCACTCCGCTGCATTCCAATACAATCCTCACTCCGCTCCATTCCAATACAATCCTCACTCCGCTCCATTCCAATACAATCCTCACTCCGCTCCATTCCAATACAATCCTCACTCAGCTTCATTCCAATACAATCCTCACTCCGCTCCATTCCAATACAATCCTCACTCCACTCTATTCCAATACAATCCTCACTCTGCTCCATTCCAATACAACCTCACTCCGCTCCATTCCAATACAATCCTCACTGCACTCCATTCCAATACAATCCTCACTCAGCTCCATTCCAATACAATCCTCACTCCGCTCCATTCCAATACAATCCTCACTCCGCTCCATTCCAATACAATCCTCACTCCGCTCCATTCCAATACAATCCTCACTCCGCTCCATTCCAATACAATCCTCACTCCGCTCCATTCCAATACAATCCTCACTCCACTCTATTCCAATACAATCCTCACTCTGCTCCATTCCAATACAACCTCACTCCGCTCCATTCCAATACAATCCTCACTCCGCTCCATTCCAATACAATCCTCACTCCGCTCCATTCCGATACAATCCTCACTCCGCTCCATCCCAATACATTCCTCACTCCATTCCAATACAAGCCTCACTCCGCTCAATTCCAATACAATCCTCACTCCGCTCCATCCCAATACAATCCTCACTCCATTCCAATACAATCCTCACTCCGCTCAATTCCAATACAATCCTCACTCTGCTCCATTCCAATACAATCCTCACTCCGCTCCATTCCAATACAATCCTCACGCCACTCCATTCCAATACAATCCTCACTCCGCTCAATTCCAATACAATCCTCACTCTGCTCCATTCCAATACAATCCTCACTCCGCTCCATTCCAATACAATCCTCACTCCGCTCCATCCCAATACAATCCTCACTCCATTACAATACAATCCTCACTCCGCTCAATTCCAATACAATCCTCACTCTGCTCCATTCCAATACAATCCTCACTCCGCTCCATTCCAATACAATCCTCACTCCACTCCATTCCAATACAATCCTCACTCCGCTCCATTCCAATACAATCCTCACTCCGCTCCATTCCATTACAATCCTCACTCCGCTCCATTCCAATACAATCCTCACTCAGCTCCATTCCAATACAATCCTGACTCCGCTCCATTCCAATACAAACCTCACTCCGCTCCATTCCATTAAAATCCTCACTCCGCTCCATTCCAATACAATCCTCACTCAGCTCCATTACAATACAATCCTCACTCCGCTCCATTCCATTACAATCCTCACTCCGCTCCATTCCAATACAATCCTCACTCCACTCCATTCCAATACAATCCTCACTCCGCTCCATCCCAATACAATCCTCACTCCGCTCCATTCCAATACAATCCTCACTCCGCTCCATTCCAATACAATCCTCACTCCGCTCCATTCCAATACAATCCTCACTCCGCTCCATCCCAATACAATCCTCACTGCGCTCCATTCCAATACAATCCTCACTCCGCTCCATTCAAATACAATCCTCACTCCGCTCCATTCCAATACAATCCTCACTCAGCTACATCCCAATACAATCCTCACTCCGCTCCATTCCAATACAATCCTCACTCCGCTCCATTCCAATACAATCCTCACTCCGCTCCATTCCATTACAATCCTCACTCCGCTCCATTCCAATACAATCCTCACTCAGCTCCATTCCAATACAATCCTGACTCCGCTCCATTCCAATACAATCCTCACTCCGCTCCATTCCATTAAAATCCTCACTCCGCTCCATTCCAATACAATCCTCACTCA